>QEOT01009611.1:46024-94654 GCA_003123785.1 Pterocarya stenoptera
TTATATTTGTCTTAACAGTACTCTCTCTCACGTGTAAACTAAACTCATGGTGGAGGTGGTGGAGGAGACTTCTTGTAATATGGTGATGGTGGAGGTGGTTGCCTACGATTGTCGAATGGTGGTAGTGGGTATGGGACTGTTATTGGTGGTCGTCTTATTTGGTTAGGAGGTGGAGAGTGGACAAAATAAGGCTCGTCAATGTCCAACTCAAGCTAACTAGCCAATCGATCTTGTCCAATTTGTTCTTTTCCTTCCTTTCTTTATTTTTTATTTTTTCTCCTCTATATATGGTCGTGTTTAGGAGTTTACATGACCATCCACCATTTGACAGTTTAGCCTCGTTTGGATGCAATTTTCAATCCATTTCATCTCATTTTTTTAAAATATTATTAAAACAAAATATAAAAATACAATTCAAAATTTTTAAAATTTTAAATATAAATGATATTAAAAAATAATATTTTCATAATATAAAATAAATTCAAAATTGAAAAAAGAAAAGAAAAGAAAAAAACTACGTTCAATTCTTAGTTGGAAATTAATTAATATGATTAAGAAAAATGCTATCTAAATTTATAATTCATATTTATAGTACTATATATTCTCAGAAAAAGTTTCAACTTCTCGAAACTTGCATGTTTCAAAGGTAGTCAGGTTATGGTGAACGAGTACGTACAGAAGATGGAGAATGGCAAATACTTAAGAGAAATGTTTCAAACAAATAGAGATTTCATAAAAATAAACTCACAAGTTAATGTGATTTGATATGATATATTATATTGTAAAGCAATATTTATTATAAACTAGATCTAACATAACATATAAAGTTAGTTTGTGAGCTGTATACTTTTGTAAAATTTCATTTATGACTATAGCACTTCTCATGATTAAATTGAAAGTTAGCTAGCTAGCTCCATATTCAATGGGCAAAAAAAATAAAAAATAAAAATCGGGAGAGATGCTTTCTTACATTGGTTGCAACTTTATTAAATCTAGTCTGTTTAACACCCTTTGCTCATTAAGCTTTACACTGTGAGTACGTATATTTAGGTGAATTGAATCGCCGCTTTTTTTACCCCTACGCGATATAAATAGAATTACAGAAAGTCTCAATTAACATTAATTTGAAAAAAATCAAAGTCCCTCAATTATTTCTAATGGGTCCCTAATTATTTAAGTCAAGTTGGTATTAGTTTTGATGGGTCCCCAATTATGTAAGTCAAGTAATTAGTATTAGTTTTAATGGGTCCCAATTATTTAAGTCAAGTTGGTATCGGTTTCAACAACCAAGCTGTCTTCTAATTGGTGGTACTGTAGCAGATAGACATGTAGTACTAATGCAAAATCATAACTTTGCAAAAGTTGGGGGAAAAAGAATTGTGGAACTTCAGTTCACTTATTGGAAGAGAATTATTCCTGTCAATGTTCTTCATGTCCTAGAAATAAAAAAAAAATCTTGAATTTGCAAATTTGCTTTGTAAGAAAGGTGTCAAGACCGTAATCGAATATGATAGTGTAATTCTTTCTAAAGAGTGATTGTTTGTTGGAAAATGGCACTTTTGTGATAGAATGTTTAAACTAAGTTTTGATTTTGCTTATATGGCCAAGTCTTCTACTTTGTGGCACAATCATTTTACACATTTGAATTTTAAATGTTTAAAGTTTATGTCTAAACATAGTTTAATGCCATGTAATCATGAACTTGGTGCAAAATATGAAATTTGCATTCAAGCGAAAATGACAAAGAAACATTTTTCCCAAAACATATAGAAATACACAATTATTACAACTTGTGCATTACAATATTTGTGAACTTAATGGTATTTTAACTAGAGGGGGCAATAACAAACTTATTACGTTTATTGATAACTTCTCAGGATATGCATATGTAGATTTAATGAAAAGTAAATATGAGCCTTCAATATGTTCAAATACTATAAGTTTGTCATTGAAAATCGAAAGGAAAGGAAAATTAAGATACTTTGTAGTGACAGAGTGGTGAATATTTTCCTATTGGATTTTATTTACAATGCAAAGAGAATGACACTATACATCAAAATGGTTTTGCATAAAGAAAAAATAGGACACTACCTGTTATGTTAAATGCTATGACTTTGAATGCAAAATTGTCTTTTAGTTTGTAGGGAGTAACTTTGCTTACATCATGTCATTCATATAATAGATTACCTTCTATTATAGTTTGGTTGAAAATATTGGGTCTGGGTCATTTTCAATATAGCATTTTGTAAGTTCTTTAGAAGTTCGGTTCATGTTTTATATGGCAATAATTTGGAGTATGAGCTGAATGACTCTATTTACTGTAATAGGAATTGAAACAATGTCATGAATTAAGATATTAACTGTATATTAAATGACCAAAATATTGAGCCATATACTTGTTATTTGAAAAACCAATTTGCTGGTTGGATATTGACCTCCTCATCGTGAGTTGTCTGTGGCTGAAAATGCTCAGTACTATAACTTGGAGATTTATGCCATGAAATATGTGGACACAGATATTTTAAGCAACAATAATAGTATGAAAGCCTATTACTACTGAGGCACACCTTGCTTTCATGGACTAACATCTTTGTGCTTTATTTTCAGATCTCATGTGTGGATGAAGAGGAAGCTTACGGTGGTCATCTGAGCAGATCAAAGGTAGCTGAAGCAAATTCGATGAAGTTGTGTTTAATGTGGAGTCAAGTTGTAGTATCATATATGCATACAATGACCCTCCTGTCATTCCCACTCAACATACATTAATCACGTATTTCCATGGTCTTAATTGAACAATGATGATTGGAAATTGTTATAATATATTAATGATATATAATTATGTTATAGTCCCTTGTGAAATGTTTATTGCAGTATGTTACATAGCAGATTGAGTTGGATACTTAGAAGTTGTCATAATTTGAGTGTTTGCATAGATTATTGTTGTCTAGAATATTCTGTTTGTAAAATAGATTTGATTCTCGTGTATATATAGGCTCATGGTAATTAATTATTACCCACGGATCAACCAGTTTGTGGGAAAAAAATCATTTAAAGATATGTGAAAAACTATTACCTATGGGATGTTATCATGGAGAATACGATATTTGCTATGGAAGCCTCGGTGGGGACAAGTTTGGTCATACATTTATTCAGGAAACAAACCGGTGGAAAAAGAGTTTTCCACCTGACATAATCTCGTGGGGAGTACTTATACCAACAAGAATAACTTGTGGAAAATGCAGCTTTCCCACCACATAATCGCGTGCATAGTACTAATACCCACGACAGTAAATCGTGGGAAATACTAACGCCCGCGACAAAAACTCGTGGGAAATACTAACACCCACAACAAAAACTCGTGGGAATTGAACATTTTTCACGATCATCAATTAAGTTGAACGTCGTAATTGTGACGAGCCAATAAGAATTTGCCGCGAGAAAAGTCGTGGGAAAATGGGTTTATTGGCCACGACTTAAACCTTTCGTGGGATATAGTACTTTTTCCGGCGAATTTTATCCCACGAGCTTCCCACGAATAAATTTTGTGGGAAAAACCCTTTTTCCACAAAATGATTGCTTTTTCCACAAAATGATTGCTTTTTGCCACAAAAATCACTCGTGGGAAAAGCCAGTATTTCTTGTAGTGTTGGATGGTTGTTGTATATTGAGTTTATATGTGCAACAAATTGATAGTATGGATAGAATTGTATTTATATATATTGAATGTATTGATCGTGATAATTGAGAAGAAGTGATAATTGTGTAATTGTGATGTGTCGTGCTATGTGAAGTGAGGGGATAGTTCTGTTGTTTGTGAAATAGCAGAATGCCACGTGCAGTGTGTTGGGATGTAGGTAGAGACTGGTTTTGGAGCTGAAAAAGGTGTTTGCTGGATGTACACTTGACCTGTGCTCGAGTGAAGTTCGCTCCGCTCAACAGTGAGCTCAAGCAAAGTTCAACCCATGAGTTCGCTCGACACTCACTCGACATAAACCTTAGTGTTCACTCGACACCCGCGTGCTCGAGCGAATAATGCAGATTTTGCCAATTAGGGTTTCCAGTGCCATTTTCTATCTATATGTCATATTTGACATATATTGGAAAACTTTAAGCATATTGTGAGAGAGAACAATTGTTTAGTGAGTGCATATTGTGTGAAAGAGCAAAAAGCCCTAGAGAATGTGAGTTGAGATTGAGTGATTATAATCTCCTTTGGTTAATAAGATTTATGCAGTTTTATGGACGTAGGCAATCTGTCGAACCATGTATATTATGCGTCATGTGCTTGATTGTGATTTTTTTTACTTTATTTTCCATCGTTGGTGTGTATGTTTTGCACAACATTTCACAACAACTGGTATTAAGAGCCAAGGTCGGATCTGAAGGAGAATGATGGCTGAAGATCAAATGAAAGCACATGGGATCGAGAAGTTCGACAGTGCCAATTTTGGGTACTAGAAGATGCAGATCGATGACTATCTCTATGGGAAGAGGCTCCACCTTTCACTGTTGGGAAAAAAGCCAACGAGCATGGATGATGCTGAGTGGGCCCTGTTACATCGACAGGTTCTGAGGGTTATTCGGCTATCCTTGTCCAGAACAATGGCACACAATGTCAGTAAGGAGAGAACCACGGTGGATCTCATGATAACTTTGTTAGGTATGTATGAAAAGCCGTTGGCGAACAATAAGATACACTTGATGAAGAAATTGTTCAATCTGAAGATGTCAGAACGTATATCTGTAGCCCAACACTTGAATTCATTCAATACGATCACAAATCAATTGTATTCTATAGAGATTGAGTTTGATGATGAGATCAGAGTATTAATTCTGTTGGCATGGTTGCCAAATAGTTGGGAGGCCATGAGGATGGCTGTGAGTAGTTCAGTGGCAAGACAAAACTGAACTACGACGACATACGTGACATGGTAGTTGCTGAAGAGGTACGTAGGAGAGACTCGGGTGAGTTCTCAGGTTTTGGATCGGCCCTGATTGTTGACAATATGGGGCAGAGGATATGATAGGTCAAACTACAAGAGTAGAGGGAAAAGCAAGACGAGATATGGGCAGCAGATCATGTGCTGAAGTAGTGGTAAGTCGGGCCACATCAAGAGAAACTATAAGAATCAAGAAAGTGCTGAGGATGATGTTGTGAACATAGTGGCAGAAGAAATTCATGATGCTTACTTCTTGCAATGCATATTTTGATTGATGATTGGGTGTTGGATTCAGGGTCTTCGTTCCATAGCACCTCACATCAAGAAATCATGCATAATTATGTTGTTGGTGATTTTGGGAAGAAGTATGCGGTTGATGGAGAGGCACTGGATGTAGTGGGAGTGGGTGGTGTGCACATCACACTTTCAAACAGGAGCATGTGGACTTTACAGCAAGTCAGACATGTTCTAGATTTGAAGAAAAACCTGATCTCTGTGGGACAGGTTGATGACAACAATTTTGCAGTGGCGTTCTCTGGAGGAGCTTGGAAGATCACCAAAGGTGCCCTAGTTCTAGCACATGGTAAGAGATCCAATTCTTTGTATTTAACATCAGGGTCCAGTGATGCGCAGGGAAATACAAACAATGCAAAAAGGCAGGCTTGATCATGTGAAACATGTGAGGAAGCCATATGAAGTCAGCTTTGTAGTCCTCATGAAAGCCTGCGAAAGTTGGCTAAACTTGCCAAGATCAGTTTGAGACCGGATACTCCTTATGTAGTGGGAGTTGTGAGTTCCCTAATGAATGTGCTGACTAAAGGTGATGTACATGGAAGACTAAGTCAGGCTTGACTTCAGTACGTCTTCTAGTTTGAAGATAGGAGCTATGTGCTATAGAGATAATAAGGCTTGGTTGGAAACAGTAGCTGGCATGTGGAGACCCAGTCTCCAAGTGGGAGATTGATGTGGTGTATGTGGAGACTGATTTTGGAGATCTGTGGACGTAAGCAATTTGCTGAACCACGTATATTGTGCGTCGTGTGCTTGATTGTGATTGCTTTTACTTTATTTGTCATCGTTGGTGTGTGTGTTTTGCACAACATTTCAGAACACAGTGTTGGGAATGTTGTTGGTATATGAAACTTGAAAGACCATTTGTATGTTCATATTAGTGGCTGGACAAATTTTTGTACATTGAATGTATTGTATGAATGAAGCTTGCACAACTTAGTGATTAGATTGTGTTTGAGTTGATGTATATTTATATACTAAACATGTTGGTTTCAATAAATTATGAGGAAGTGATGTATTGATTGGGAACTTGCTATGGATTGTGTGTTTGTATTGGATGGTAACTTGGGAATATGTATGTATTACCAAGAGGCTTGTAAGTTGAGTAAAGTGTTTGTGAAGGTTGGGTGGATTGATTTTTATGCATATTGGATGTAATATGAAGTTTATATGGCTATTTGGTTGTGTAATGGATTTTTGTAGTGCTCAAGTGTTAAATGGATAAAATATGTATGTTCCTATTGGATTGATGTACATTGGTAGCAAGTATGTTAGTGTGTTTTATGAATTTCAGTTGTGTATATGAAAGATTGGAGTGGGATGATCTGAGTTAGTACAAAATTATTGAAGTGACATATGGTTGTGGTTTTGTGGAGACATGAATTGTAACTTATAAAGCTTTGTAAATGTGTGGTTTATGTGTATAAATTGTATGGGCAGATTTTATGTATTGGGTGTGGTGGTTTGGATTGCAATGAAGTGGATGGTATGCATTTGGACAGATTTGATGTTTAATATTTGGCTTTCACTACAAGAAAAGCTATCTTGTCAAGCGCCAATAATCGGCGTAAATAACCATAAAATCGCTGCATTTAATCTTTCTCAGCGATTTCTACTGTGCCGAATGTTTGTCACAATTGTTTATTCATTTATAAGTTGAACCAGCAATAGGCAAAACTCATCAAGAGAAACTACTTTTTTCGGAGATTTTTAGTCGTCGTAAATGCACAAAAACTCACCAGAACTAGTGTGATCCATTTTACTTGTCACCACAACATGTTATTGAGCATGCACTTTCACTTTTTTATGAGCATACTGTTGCTACAGCTACCAACTAAAACACTTTGCAGTTGGGTGGCACCACCAGTGGAGGTCTTAAAATTCAATGTTGATGGAGCCATTTTTAGTTATCTATGCAGATTAAGAGTTGGCATGGTACTGCAAGCTAAGAAGGGCTAAGTTATTTTTGCAGCTAGTAAACCAGAACATATGGTCATTGATCCATTTGAGATAAAGTTGCTCGCTATTCTAAGAGGGTTGCAATTATGTATTCCTATGGGACTTACAGATTGGCACATAGAGAGTGATTCCCTTCTTGGGTGCAACAGTTGAACATGGAGGGTCCTTCATTGTCTATTTAGGGCAATAGTGTTCATGAAATCAGGAGTATATTGCAGAGATGGCCAAGGTGGTCTGTTCATCACAAATGCAGGATAACAAATGGTGCAGCACACTCTTTGGCACGGTTTTCTTGGAATTTAGATGATTAGCATTCTCTTTGGCATGGTTTGTTTGGAATTTAGATGATTTAGCAACTTGGTGGGAGTTGATTCTAGAATGTATTGCAAGTGCTATTTGGTTGATACACTTATGTAATGCTTTGCTTGATGAATACAGATTCTTTTTTGTTATATATATATAAAAAAAAAAAAAAAAACATAACATCTCCTAATTCTTAATTATTGGATGAATTGAGTTTGTCAACTCAGTATCATCAGAGCTGGATCCCACTACATCAGTCTCCTTGGGTTGGAAAGAACGAGCCCTTGAGTTCATGTTAGCATCAACAAAGCATTCACTGAGGTGTTTGACATTGAACACGTCAATGGTCTTGAGATGATTGGTACTACAACAGATCATAGTTTTGTGACGGATAGAACCATCACAAAACAAAAACGAAACCAAAACAAAATATTTTGGATGATGATAAAAATTGTCTGCCTACTGACACAACAACAAAGTTAGGAATAAAGATAATATGTGACAATTGGAATTCAGCTTTTTGATTTATCATGTGAATGTGATGACCAAATTGTGATGATCCATTTTAGTTACCGAAAGTTCGTGTGAATGTATTACTTAAGGTTCAGACATGAACCCAAACTATCGGCGCAGACTCACATTCTTACGTTACTTTCTAATATTCTATTATAACAATGTGGTAAGTAAAACATGTTTGAATGTAACCGTTGTTTGGACGTTGGTAATGGGATATTAGAATGCTACACTTTTTTAGTTCGAGTATTAAGTTGTACATGTTTGGATGTTGAAGGCTACGTTTGCACATTGTACGCTACATGTTCGAATGGGGTTTTGTAGGTTTGACCTTTGATGTGTTCTAACGTTTACTATCTCACGTTGTAACTTATTTCTTTTCGGATGTCATTTCGAATGTGTAGGGTTTAGATTCAAATATAAATTTAATAAGATTTAAGAAATACATAAATTTAAAAGTTCGAAATTGTCCAAATTGTATCATGCATAGAAATAGAGACACTATATGAACATTGTTTTAAAAGCTTATGCTAGGAAATAAAAAGATTCAAATTCATTTCTTCTTCTTTTTCCAACCACTGCGATCCTGCTATAGTGATATTACACCTTTCATTTGGACTAGCATCTCTGTCTGTATTTGTTCTTGCATCTCAATGTGTATTCTTTTCGCCTGCTTCCTTTGCTACTCTTGCAAATGCGTCTTTGACTGTCAAGATAGGAGATCGTACAACTCTTGTCATCATGCCTTCATTTGCTCTCACCAAACTAGACTTAGTTCCAAGGACCTAGGTGAATATGTTGATGTTACCAGGAGATGATTCTTTAAAAGCAGATTGCAACTCAATCATGTTCTCTTACAATAATTACAAAAACTACAGCAGTAACAGGAAGAAAAATAAGAACAAACAGAACAAATAATATTTATAATGACATAATAATGCTTTTAAAACTGAATTTAGTCTATGTAATTCTCTCTGGCTACAAGATCAATCCACTTGCATTTGGCATCAGTGTGAGTTGTAGCATACACATGAATGAGGGATAGATTTTCATAATCCTCGTGTTTCTAATTACACCACATTGGCAAAATCATAGTAGTAATTAAAGAAAATCGTATAATAACTAATTACTATTTTCTCTATAAGACATTGGAATGACCTTGAACCCGCACAATGGTGGATTATTAAATTTGATCTATTCTATGCATTGATAGAATTTAAGTGTTGCATGAAAAATTAACAATATTAAATATAACATATAAAAACATTACATAATTTAAATAAGTTATAGAAAATAATGCAATTACCCGTTATTCAAGTGAGAAAAGGTTGTAGCACTTCCTTCAAAAGTCTAAATTCATTTATTGAAAAGGTCTTTCAATCGCATCCGCCAATGTCTCGAATCTCTTATACTGTTCATGACACCTACCCTTGTAATGGTGAAATAATATAGACATAAACTCATTGAGTTCAAATTCATCCTAAGAAGTGAATACTTAAGATATTGTACATACAAAAAATAATATCTTACAAATAAATTAATAAATTACTCAAAGAATTTGAAGTATATAAACTCACCATAGCACGACTTCTAATGTGATCCTTAATATCATTTGGAACATCTCACCAAGATCTCGCATAAAAAGGCACATAAGTTCTAAAAATTGTCTCGACATAAGAGAAAAGCCATGCGCCACTATCATCCACCTCTCCTGTGCAGTCATTGGGGATATTGACCTTAATTTTTTCATTTTGTCGCAATTTTTCCAACCCCACGCCACGTGTTATGCCATGCTCGTGACATATGAATAAAACAACAAATATATGTAAATGTATTAAAAATATGTAATTCTCCCTAAGTTTTATATAAATAGAAAATTTATGAAACACAGTACTTACTGACATCAGTCAGCTAGTCTACCTTTGGTGTATCAAGATCAGGTGTGCTGTCCTTAGTTGGCGAGTCCTCGATTAGTTCTGGACTTGGCGGCGGAGCCACATTTCTTCCTTGCCTTTTGGGTGGCATTCTTCTAACTCACTATCATTGTTAAAGGATTAGCATACAAGTGATTATCAAAAATATATACATCGATCTACTTAAAATAAATAATTTGCTATATTTATTCTCCATCATCCTCAGATGTATTGTCCATACTTCTTTTAGAATCTTCTTAAATAACATCATTCGTGGCTTCCTCCTCATCTTCGGGATCTTTATCATCATCATCATATTCCTACTCTTTTTCTTCTGCCTCATCCTTTTCTTCTTCTTCTTCTTTAGAGTTCTCAAGATCGTCAACAAGATGATCACTCAATACTGATGCAATGGGATGTCTCGGTGGAACTTCCTCTCTCCATAAAAGAACTTGTTCGTACACAACACAGTCAACAAATAAATTTATACTCTGTCCATTGTCTTGGTAAGCCTCTATACCCGGAGTCTTTAACATCACTAAAATCATCAACTACTGTTAAGGCATCATAAATAATCTGAAGGCAAACTTCTGCACCACTCGCCAACTTATCTCTCCACTTTCTTTATTAGCCTCTTTCATTGGATCAACCAAGCAATACACGGGTCGCTTGGCAAGTCAATACAAATAGATCGTCTTCATACCATTTACATGCAGTGTTGACACTCGAGAAGTGGTTGTATCTATATATTGATAACCTACCACCGCTTAAATGCCACCAATCACGGTTAAATAAATATATTACATTTCCACAAGGTATTTCAATCCAATAGTGTGATGTATGACATCATAGTAGTCAATAGCCTCTGTCGCATGACTATCCTTGACCAACACACCACAGTTTTGAGTGTTTCGATTACGTTCACGCTCGATGGTATGGAACCTATAATCCCAAACCATGCCACTTGTGTATCGAACGACTCTTTTTGAAGGACCACTGCCAATGCATACAATTCAGAAGATACTAATTCTGGATTATGGTCATGTAGTTGTAAAATTCAACATGTGAAATACAAAACATTAGTATTGTTATTTTAAAGTAAAAGAATCGATAACTGCTAAGAATTTAACAAGTGGCTTAAGTGCATACACGTTGAAACCATTTCAAAAATTATTTTACATGCTTCGCCGATACATTCTCTACACCTTGTTGTCTAAGTTCATCCATTTGCTCACTAAGTGAAACAAAAGCATACAATGAACACCTTATTTGGTAATCGAGTTAGCTTAAATGTGAATTAAATTTACGATCTCCAATAGGATATATCTGAGATACTCATCAATTTCATGACAATTAATTTATAACCTACCTGTGCACTAGGGGTGAGTACCGACAAAGTCGCAGATGGAATCTCCTAAATTTGACTCTAACTTTGACTTTTTTGAAGCTAGAATTTGAACTCCAACTCATACTCCTATATATGTTGGCTTTGATCCAACTTCGCCTTCGATTTGCAGAGTCTAAGTGTAGTAGGTTGTTTAGATCGAGTTGTATTGGGGATGCTTTTTCAGGGGAGAGAGAGGGAATAATGATTGCCACTTGTGTCATGTTACTAACATATTTTGTGTCTAGCTCTAGATGGAATCGTGGAAAAAATTTCCTTCCTGGGAGGGCCTTTTTGGTTTTGTATTGCCTCTCTTTTGTCGTTTTATAATAATATATTTCCTGCAATGCCTCGGAGAGCTCAAAGAATCTACTTTCCATTTCTGTAACTTCAATCAATGTTGTGCGCTGACAGTCATTCATTAGTGGGGTCCTGTTAATTTGGTGATTAGAAAATTTATTTGGAAAATACTTTTCATACAAAAGATGGTGGGTGGCCACTAAATATTATTTTTTACTTAATTGTTAAGTAGGGATTTTAAAATGAATTTTTTATTTTTATTTTTTTAAAATATTTAATGAATTTAAAAAAATGTTAAAAAAGAAAATTATTTTACCTATTCGGTGTCTGTTTCGGTGGCTCCATCTGTGAGAGTAGCACCACCCAATTTATTTTTATAAATTTATTTAGTCACTTTTTAACAATTCTAAATAATAAAATTTTTAAATCTATCATTATTCTATTAAAATAATGATTTGAATCTTTTCATTTATTTTAATTCTAATTGTAATTTGAATATTTATTTGATATTAAAAAGGTACATATTAATTTTCTAACAATCATATTATTCCAAATGATATAATTCTCTGTCTTTTTTTTCCAATGGTCATATTCTTCTAACTGATATATTTTTGCAACGGTCATATTCTTCAACTATAAAACATAATATCTCCTTATATGGTATGTGGTATAGGAGGAATCAAAAGCTGTATGACAATAATTTGTTGTCACCAAAATAGGTTATTGAGCATTCACTTTCACTTTTTTATGAGCATACTTCTGATGCAGCTACCAAGAAACCATATTTGAAAACACTTTGTAGTTGGGTGGCATCACCAGTGGGGGTCTTAAAACTAAATGTTGATGGAGCCATTTTTAGTGACCTGTGTAGATTAGGAGTTGGCATGGTACTGTGTGACGAGAAGGGCCAAGTTATTTTGCAGCTAGTAAACCAGAACATATGGTCACTGATCGTGGTAGCTAGGAGTATTTTTTTTATCATATCTCCTTGGAGCAGGAATTGGTTCAAGGAATTAACAGAAAGGTGTGAGGTGGAAATGTCATATTAAAGATTGATATGGCCAAGGCTTATGATCGTGTTAATTGGCGGTACCTCTTGGAAGTGTTATGTAGATTGGGTTTCTTTGATAATTGGAGAAATTTGGTTTATAAATCTATTTCCTCTCCTTTTTATTCGGTGATGTTAAATGGTTGTTCAAAAGGATTTTTTTCAGGCATCTCATGGACTTTGACAAGGTGGTCCTCTATCACCTTATTTATTTATTTTATCTCAAGAGGTTCTTTCTCGTATGCTTCATTTGCAGTTCAATTTGGGTCGTATATAGCCTTTTCGTCCTGGCGGGGGTACCCTGATTTCTCATTTATTGTATGCGGATGATATTATGATTTTTTCAAATGTAGGTAAGGCATCGATTAGGAATCTCATGGACACGTTGCATAGATATGAAGGAATTTCTGGCCAGCTGCTTACTCTGCAAAAGTCTTCGGTGTTTTTATCTTCTTTGATTGACACAGCTTGCAAGAATGATATTAAAAGCATTTCTGGTCTTGAGGAAGGATCATGGCCTTTTACTTATTTGGGAGTCCTTTTTTAAGTGGGGCGATTGAAGATTTGTATGTTTGATATTTTGCTGACTAGACTTCAGAAAAAATTAGAAGGATGGAAGAGCAAATTCCTGTCTTTTGGGGGCAAAATTATTCTTATCAAGCATGTTTTGAATAGCATGCCGATTTATATCCTATCAGTATTGAGTTTACCAAAGGTTGTTTTCTCGGCTCTAAAGAAAACTTTTTTCAGATTTGCTTTGGGGTTCATTGGTGGAAATCAATAAGCGGAAATGGATTTCATTGAAGGCAATTTGTAAACCGATTAAGGAGGGGGGTCTAATCGGGATCTTCTTGAAGTTCAAGATTCTTTGCTTATGAAATTTGCTTGGAAGTTAATGAATGGAGACTCTATGTGGGAGAATTTCTTTTGGAAAGAATATGTTAGAAATGAACATATTTACAAGATTATGTTGTTGAAGAAAGGTACCCAATTTTGGAAGGGAATTATGTCTCTTATGCCTAGAGTGTTATGGAATTCTAAATGGATTGTTCGGGAAGGCCAAATTAATTTTTGGTTGGACAATTGGTAGGGGGAGGGTCCTTTGATTGCTTCTATTCCAGTAATTGGAAGGAGTGTCTTATTGCTGAGAGATGTTTTTGATGAAAGAGGGCCGAAGGTTGCTGTGGTTCAAGAGTTGGTGCCACATGATACTTGGAGAAACATTTGTGACTCAAGCATCCAAATTCGACAAGGGCAAGATGTGTGCGTTTGGACACATTCTATTGAAGGTACCTTCACAACCCGATTAGCTTGGGAAATTATTAGACAACGTGGGCAAAGTTGTGATTGGAAGAAGTGGTTGTGGCAAAAGGAGTTGCCGAAGAAAGTTTCTTTTTTTTTTTGTTGGCGAGCTAAGAGAAGAGTTATTCCAGTTGATGATATTGTAAAAAAACTGGGAATTCAGCTGGCATCAAAGTGTCAATGTACTGTGAGGCCTCAAGTGGAATCTCTTAATCATATGTTATGTGAAGGGGATGGTGCTCAATTGATTTGGAATTTTTTTGCAAAGCATTCTCATATAAGGCTTCCGTTGATAAGCAATTGGGAAGGTATGGTTAATGTTTGGTGGCGGCGTGCTTCTTTGAATTCTCAAGTTGGTTGGGTTCGTGGTGTTATTCCAAGTTTGATGTCCTTGGCATTATGGAGAGCTCGATGTGACTCGCGTATGGAAGGTATGATTTTTAGTGCTGATACAATCATCCCTAATTTTTCGGTCTATGGGTTCTAATGATCGGTTGGTGTTGAAGGATATTAATATTCCGATTGCTCCTATTGTTGGTAAAAGACCGACTTTTATTTGTTGGAAGAAACCAGATAGGGGAAGGGTGAAATTGAATGTTGATGGTGGATCTTGTGGTAACCCAGGAGAGTCAAGAGGGGGGTATCATAAGAAATTCTTCAGGAACAACGATAGCAGGTTTTGCACATCATTATGGAAATGCAACGAATAATATTGCAGAATGTAAAGCATTACTTGGTGGACTTCGCTTATGTTGAAGGTTGAGATTGAGAGATGTTTTAGTGGAATACAATTCAGCCATTATCATTGGTTGGCTTGCATGAGGAATTTGTCATTATTGGTTTTTATGGGATTATTGGGAAGAAATCCAAAAGATTGCTTAAGAGATTAATGCTCGCTTTTGTCATATTTTTCGGGAAGCTAACATGGTGGCAGATCATTAGGCAAAAGAGAGAACTCAGGGCGTGAATTTAGTATTTTATGGATTTGAGGACTTGCATGGATACATACGTGGACTTATTCGCATGGATAATTTGGGTTTGCCTTATATTAGATTGAAATTATTATTTTGTTTTTATGTAGCAGAGATGTTTGTAGAGTTCTTTTTGGTATTCTGAATTTTTTTGTCACTTGGGCTTGGTATTTTTTGTTTTATCTTGTAAATCCCCAGGTGATTTGTGATGTTACCACGGTCTCTCCTCCAACAGGAGTGAGGTTCTCTTAATAAACTTGGGCGGAGGTCACTATTGGACATGTGACTATCCTTTCTTTAATTAAAAAACAAAAATAGAAAAAAAAAATGGTGACTGATCCATTTGAGACTGAGTTGCTCGCTATTCTAAGAGGGTTGCAATTATGTATTCCTATGGGACTTACAAATTTGCACATATAGAGTGATTCCCTTCTTGTGGTGCAAGAGTTGAACATGGAGGCTCCTTCATTATCTATTTGGGGCAATATTGTTCACGAAATCAGGAGTATATTGCAGAGATGGCCAAGCTGGTCTATTCATCACAAAGGCAGGACAGCAAATGGTGCAACACACTCTTTGGCACAATTTTGCTTGGAATTTAGATGATTTAGCAACTTGGTGAGATTTGATTCGAGAATGTATTGTAAAGGCTATTTGGATTGATACACGTATGTAATGCTTTGCTTGATGAATAACCATAATGTATTGCAAATGCTGTTTGGATTGATACACTTATGTAATGCTTTGCTTGATGAATAAATATTCTTTTTTGTTATATAAAACACACACACACACACACACACACATAACATCTCCTAATTATTAATTATTGGATGAATTGATCCAGAATGCAATATAGAGCAAATATTTGATATAGATGGATCTACTTGAAAGAGCTCTAAGAATTTTCTATTTTTTTATTTTTTTATTTTTTTGGTTTTTTTTTAAAAATTTTTTAAAAGGGCTAATTAATGGACCCCATTCTGGAAAAACACCTAGTCTTTTTTCAAGATAACTAGCAAGGTTTTGCATAAGGCCATTTTGAAAGGTAGTGATCTATATATTAGAAGCAAAATCAGCCAATTGGTGCGACATGATTCATTATTATTATTTTTCGGAGTGCCTTCCTTTCCTTGAGAGAGTGTGAGGTTCCAGTGCCTTTGTTTACCAAAGGTTGACATCTCACTTCCTGTGAGCTGGTTTTTTGTTTCCTTATTGTGTTAGTTTTCAATGGAGGCAGAGGATTTGGGAAAGATTACATCTATCAAAGGAAGAAAGCTCCTTTTTCTATGTAAACAAAAGAACTCAAAGGAGAAAGACGGGAAGTGAGATCACTGCAGCAATGGGAGGTCATTGTCAGAAAAGGGCATTAACAGTGAAGCGTTCCGAGTAACAATGTCACAAGTATGGAGGTTGGAAGGATGAGTCAAGTTTAAGGAATTGGGGGAACAATGTTTTTTGATCGAGTTCTAAAATATGGTAGATAAAGAGAAAGTTCTAAGCAGGGCCGGCTCTTCCCTTAGGCGACTTAGGCAATTGCCTAAGACCCTTAATGGAAGAAGGCCCCCTAAAAAATATATATAGTAGAATTTTTAAAAAATATATATATCTAATAAAAAATTTTAATTAATTCAATAAGAATGAGAATATAAACAAGATCACATAAATATTATGTCATTATTAGTTTTTAAAGTATCACAGATAATAATTATTTTACCTATTCTCCTTCTAGAAATACACTTCTCTTTTATCATTATTAGTTTAATATAATTAATGTAAAAATTATAAATAGCAAAATCTAATTTTCTAGTGTTCATAAAAGGTTTTTATATAATCCTTTGAAGAGACAATGGCCTATTTTTTTTCAAGGGTGTAAGTTGTTCATAGAATTTTATTGACAATAATGATTATAATTGTGTCTAAGAGTCTAAAGTACTTGTAAAATTAAATTTGATAAAATTCTCTCTAAATAAAAATTTTCCTAATAAAGATTAAATCAGTTATTAGTTGAAAATGCAGTATAAAATCTTAATCAATAATTTTACTTTACAAAACAATTGGAATTATTTTTAAATAAAAATATAATATAAAAATAAAAATAAATTTATTTTATTTTATTTTATTTTTTAAAAGCCTCACTCAAAATTTTAGCCTTAGGCCCCGGAACCTATTGAGCCGACCCTGGTTCTAAGTCACTTCCTTAGCCACTAAAAAAAATAAAAATAAAATACATGAACGGTCAAATTGAGGGAGCAAACTTAGGGGGCATAGTATCATTTTCCTATTATGTATAAGAGAAGTGAGATAGGAAAAAAATAATTATACAAAATAAACTCATAAACTAACGTAATTTCATATGATCTGTTAGATCCACTTAATGATAAAAGTAATTTTATAATCTAATGCACCATATCAAGCCACGCCACTTTGTGGGTTTACTTTTATCCAATCGCTTTATAACTAAACTGTTTCTCTATATATAAAAACCGATACCTAAAACATGATTTTAGAATTTGACAACAACTAGTTTAGCATAATAACTAACTTTGGGAAGAATAATAACTCCTCTAATAGCTAGTTAATGAATAGAGATTAAAAATCAAGATTGAGAAAATATGCAACGTAGAGAGAAAACTCTAAGAATAGGATTTATTCATAAAATTTGAAAACTAGTTTTGAAACCCACAAGTTGGACTCAACTAAACAAAATTGAGATTTTGAGAATTTTGGCTAAAAAATGAAAATTCCCAATTATTGCTTAAAAAATATGTAATAAAATAATAATCTCACAAAGAATTTGTCCCAAACCGAAATAAAAATCATGTCTAAAAGTGGCAGTGAAACATTTTAATAAACGAAAAAAATAACTTAAAACGACGATTCAAAGGGAAAAATGGTTGATTTTGGGGTCGAAAAAGGGACCACTAGGCAATACATGGTGACCATGATGTGTGCACAATAAAAGCTTTCTGAACTAGGGCCATAAGCGCGATTCTGATAATTGTTGCCAAAGTTATGGCTAAAATACCAACACATGAGCAACATTGCCCAAATTCGAGGAATCTTCACATTTTCCTTCTCTATTTACGTTGATTTACCTTCTCGAGGTAGTCCGGCGCTATCAACACAGAGTTTGTCAACTCAGCATCATCAAACCTAGATCTAAATCAGTCTCCTCTGGTTGGAAAAAACTTGGACTCAAGTTCATGTCAGCATCAACAAGGCATTGACTGTGGTGTTTGACATTGAACACGTCAATGGTCCTTAGATGATTGGCACTACAATAGATCAAAGTTTTTGTTACAAATAGAACCGTCACAAAAAAAAAGCCAAACCAAAAAAAAAATATTTTGGATGACAAAAAAAACCGTCCACCAACTGACACAACAACAAAGTCAGGAATAAAGATAATATGTGACAATTGGAATTCAGCTACTCGATTTGTCATGGGAATGCGATGACCAATTTGTGATGGTCTATCTCTGTTACTGAAAGCTCGTACGAATGTATTACTTAATATTTAGACGTGAACCCAAACCATCAGGGCGGGCTCACATTCCAACTTACTTTCTAATGTTCAATTATAACAATGTTGTAAGTAAAACACGTTCAAACATAACCATTATTTGGACGTTGGTAATGGGACGTTAGAATGCTACATTTTTTAGTTCGAATATTAAGTTCTACATGTTCGGATGTTGAAAGCTACGCTTGCATATTGTACGCTACATGTTTGAACGGGGTTTTGTATGTTCAAACTTTTATACGTTCTAACGTTTACTATCTCACGTTGTAACTTATTTCTTTTCGGATGTCGTTTCGAATGTATGAGGTTTAGATTCGAACATAAATTCAATAAGAATTAAGAAATACATAAAATTAAATATTCAAAATAATCCAAATTATATCATGCATAGAAAACGTAGAAACTATATGAAAATTGTTTTAAAAGCTTATGCTAGGAAATAGAAAGATTCAAGTGCATTTCTTCTTGTTTTTCCAACCACCGCGATCCTGCTATAGTGATATTACGCATTCCATTTGGAATATCATCTCGGTCTCTATTTGTTCTTGCAATTCAATGTGTATTCTTTCCGCCGGCTTCCATTGCTACTCCTGCAAATGTGTCTCCAATTTGACTGTCGAGATAGGAGATCGTACAACTCTTGTTATCTTGCCTTCATTTGCTCAATCTCTTGGTGTGCAGCATCCAAAGCTTTGGTAAGATTACTAACTCATGAGCCTGAAGCTATGGGGAATGAAGGACACAATTGAAAGAATCTCCCAGTCCTCTCACCAAACCAGTTTTAGTTCCAAGGACCTGGGTAAATATGTCGATGTCACCAGGAGACGAGTCTTTAAAAGCAGACTACAACTCAATCATTTTCTTTTACAATAATTACAAAAACTACAATCAGTAATAGGAAAAAAAAGAACAAACAGAACAAAATAACATTTATAATAATAATGCTTTTAAAACTGAATTTAGTTTACGTAATTCTCTCTAGCTACAGGATCAATCCACTTGCAGTTGGCATCAATGTTAGCCGTAGCATACACAGGATCAATAATTTCAGAACCCTCGTGTTTCTAATTACACCACATTGCCAAAATCATATTAGTACTTAATTAAAGAAAATTGTAAAAGATATAAAAACTAATTACTATTTTCTTTGCAAGACGTTGGACTGACCTTGAACCCGCACGATGGTGGATTGTCAAATTTGATCTGTTCTGTGCATTCATAGAACTTAAGTGCTGCATGAAAAATTAAACATATGAAACCATATCATAATTTAAATAAGTTATAGAAAATAATACAATTACCTAATATTCGGGATTTGAGAATAGCTCATAGCACTTCCTCTAAAAGTCTGAATTCATTTATTGAAAAGGTGTTTCAATCGCCTCCCCCAACATCTCGAATCTCTTAAAGTGTTCATGATTCCTTCCCTTGTAATACCAAAATAATATAGACAACTCATTTACCGTTTGTACATCCTTTTACGATCAAAATCTTCCTGATCCTCTCGTACTAGGGAAAGGTCCTCTCAATGCTCTAACGCCCACACCGGATATGGACCTAACTGTCTCACGACGTTTTGAACCTAGCTCACGTACCACTTTAATGGGCGAACAGCCCAACCCTTGGAACATACTACAGCCCCAGGTGGCGAAAAGCCAATATCGAGGTGCCAAACCTTGCTTTTGATGTGAGCTCTTGGGGAAGATCAGCCTGTTATCCCTAGAGTAACTTTTATCCGTTGAGCGACGGCCCTTCCACTTGGCACAGTCGGATCACTAAGGCCGACTTTCATCCCTACTCAACGGGTGGGTCTTTTCATCCTAAGAAGTGAATACTTAATCGTACATACAAACAATAATATCTTACAAATAAACTAATAAATTACTCAAAGAACTTGGAGTATATAAACTCATCAGAATACGACTTTGAATTTGATCTTTAATATCATTTGGCATATCTTACCAAGATCTCACATAAAAAGGCACATAAGTTCTAAAAATTGTCCCGACATAAGAGAAAAGCCATGCGCTACTATCATCCACACCTCCTGTGCAGTCATTGGGGATATTGACCTGGATTTTCTCGTTTTGTCTCAATTTTTCCAACCCCACGCCACGTGTTATGCCATGCTCGTGAAATATCAATAAAACAACTAATATATTTAAATGTATAAAAAATATGTAATTCTCCCCAAGTTTTATATTAGTAAATTTATGAAACACAATACTTACTGACATCAGTCAGCTACTCTGCTTCTGGTGTAAGATCAGGCATGTTGTCCTAAAAGGAATGAAATCAGAATTCACTCAATTCACTCAGCTGTGCCTTAATCAAGGACACCAGCCCACGATTACAGCAATCATCCCAAGATATCTCAGCAATCTTCTCAAGTCAACTAGTGTATATTCTTTGGAAGTAAATCACTTGTATTAGCTGTATATAGCATCTGATTAGCTGTGTATTTTGTATAGCATTCTTTCCATTTCTTGTAAACTTTCCATAGATAGATATCAGCTTGTACATGCTACTATATATATGAATGAAGACACATTCTCTATCTCAACTCATTAGATAATGTTTCTCAAAACATCTTTATGGTATCAAGAGCCACTATGGGTTGATATAGAGTTGTGTGTGAATTGTTTTACATGGATTCCTCAAAATCTTATCCTTATACTGCATCACAAAATGTGTCCGACTATGTTTCACTGAAATTGAATTCTAGCAATTTTTTGCTATGGAAAACTCAAATGTTAAACATCTTGGAAAGTTATGATCTTCAGGGATTCATAACAGGTGACATTGAAACCCCACCTCAATTCCTCCAAGGTGATTCCTCCCAGCCTAACCCACTGTATGCAAAGTGGCGCAGGTCTGATAGGCAAGTGAAAGGCTGGCTTATAGCCACCTTATTTGAGGAAGTGTTAGGCATTGTTGTTGGCCTAAACTAGGGGTGTGCAGGAACCGATCAAACCGCCGTTGGAGTCAGGATTTGGCCGGGACCGGTGAAGAACCGGCTGGCGTGCGGCAGATATTTGCTCAAATTGAGGTTTGCCGGTTCGGTCTCGGTTTGACCTAGTGAAAAACCGATGAACCTGCCAACTGGTTCTGCCATTTTTTTTTTTCATTTTATACCTATATAAAAGCGATGATGTTTCACTTAAATGAGTGAAACAACGTCGTTTTAACCCCCATACTTGAAAAAAATTAAAAAATAAAGCAAACGGCCCGTTTGGTCTCAACCAAACGGAGTCGTTTCATGATTAGGTTAAGATCCCCCTTCTCCCTTCTCATTCTCATTTCTTTGCGCCGTTCTCTTCTCTCAGTCTCAGCTCTCGAGCTCTCTCAGATCCTCTCATCTCCCTATCATTTCAACTCTCTCAGATTCTCTCATCTCCCTCTCAACTCTCTCTCTCTTCGATGCTGTCCCTCTCTCCCTCCATCCATTTGCGCCGTTTCATCCATTTGCGGCGTCATTTCAAGCTCCCATCTCTGATTTGCTGAGGTTTGTTGATGGGGACTAGGGTTCTTTTATTTTTCCCAAAGAGGGTACCGATAGTGTTGTGATAGTGTGATATTTGTTGTGACTCATTTGATATTTTTTGTATATCTTGTAATTTTGTGAATCTGTGATGATGGAGTTCGAGTTTACGTGTAACTTTGTGAATTTGAGAATCTGTTTCCGTGTTTCTCATTCCTCTCTCTCTCTCTTCATGCCATCGATTATGCCGAAAAATCGACCAGTATAAAACCAAGACCGATGTTGACGGTTTCTTCTCCTTCACCAGCCGGTTTCAGTCAAGATATCCCTTTTTTCAGTGTATCAGTGCAGTCTCGGTTTCAGCTCTGAACCGAACCGATAGGTCGGTTTTTCACCCCTAGCCTAAACACTGCTTCGGAAGTTTGGCATGCTCTGGTTCATGCCTTTGCACGAGTTTCCTCTCACAGAAGCCTTGCTCTTAAGCACAGACTTACATCCATCACCAAAGGACCTGATTCCTTAAGTGAATACCTGAGGAAATTCAAAAAAGTTGGTGATGAACTTGCTGCTATTGCCAAGCCAGTAGCAGAACACAAAAAATCCTGGTGGCTGCTTAATGGTCTTGGCAAAGAGTTTGAAGTTTTTACTGCAACTATGCTTAGGCCCCCTGTTCCTGCTTATTCAGAAGTTGTCACCCCATTGGAGAGTTATACAGACATGTACAAAATTGATGTTAACCCTTCTCCTATAGTTTTTTATGGACGGGAGACCTACAAGCAAAAGAAATCCAACGCACACTCTGGATCTTTTACATCCAAAAGGCAGGGTTTTGTGCAAGGGTCATCTACTGGATCCAAACCAAGTGCTCCACATCAAGCACAAAATTCCAACAGCCACTGTCGTGGCTCCCCATCAAATTTCAAATCTGCAACCAAAGAGGAAGTCATCTGTCAGATTTGTAACAAAAGAAACCACACTACTTTTAGGTGTTTTAATAGGTTTAACCATGCTTTTACCAATGACAGCCTCCCTCAAAGTTTTGCAGCCCTCAAAATGGAGGACAATCCTAAGAATTCTTCCGGGCATCTTGACATTGGGGCCACTAATCACATGACTGCAAATGAAGCTATTCTTCACTCACTAACTCCATATACAGGCCATGATGATATAATGGTAGGAAATGGAAAGGTATTACCTATCACTCATATTGGTCAAGCCGTGGTTGGCTACCCTAATTCTCAGATTATGTTAAATGATGTGCTAGTAGTTCCTGAAATCAATAAGGACTTATTGTTTGTTAACAAGTTAACTATTGATTACCCTCTATAATTTGAGTTTGATGGACATATTTTTGTGCTAAAGGACAGTGTAACTCAGAAGACAGTGGCAATAGGCAAGAATCAGAAGGGTCCATATGTTTTTTATGCTGCTTCAACTTTTCAGAATAAAGAGAGTTTCTACTCTTCCATATTTTGATCCATAAATAAAGAGCAATGGCACCAAAGGCTTGGACATCCAAACTCAAGAATTTTAGACTTTCTTTGTACCAAAAAGTTCATTAATTTTGAGTCAAAACAAATTTCTTCACAAATTTGTACAAGCTGTCAAATAGGAAAAGCATGCAAATTGCACTTTCTTTTTAGAGAACACACTATTACTGCTCCTTTTGATAAAATACACTGTGATCTATGGGGACCAGCTCAAAGAGTAGGGACCAGCTCCTACTCTTTCAAGGGACAAATATAAATTCTATGCAATTTTTGTTGAGGAAGCAACAAACTTTACATGATTGATTCCACTTAAGCACAAATTTGACTTCACCCAGCTTTTGTTCAATTTCACATGCTTGTCAAGTGTCAATTTGATGCCACAATTCATGTTTTTCAAACTGATGAAGGAGGGGAGTTTAATGATGCAAAGCTACTTGCATATCTTCAAAGCCATGGTATTATTAATCAAGCTGCTTATCCCAAAACTCCTGAACAAAATGGTAAAGCAGAAAGAAAACATAGGAGTATCACAAACCTTGGGCTAACCATGATGTTTCATGCCAAACTACAACCTAGGTTCTGGCTAGACTGCTTTTCTACTGCAATTTTCTTGTTAAACAGATTGCCAACTCCTGTGCTTAACATGGACTCACCCTTCTTTATACTTTATGCTAAACACCCTGATTATAGCATACTCAGAACTCTTGGGTCTAGATGTTTCCCATATCTTGGAGAGTATAGGTCAAATAAGCTTGAACCCAAGTCCTTGCCATGTGTCTTTATTGGCTATAGCAACAAACACAAAGGCTACAAATGCCTTTATCTACCCACTAGTCATATCTTTATCTCAAGGTAGGTAGTGTTTGATGAATCTGTCCTACCTTACTCTAAACCCCCCATGCTCTATGACTCTCCTAATGTTGAGGGGGAAATCTCAACTTTCATTGAATGGCGCAAGGTTCTCTCCAAGGAGCCTGTAAAGTAGCCACTGCCTTTTGCTTATGCTCCTCCTTCCTCATCATCAAATCAAACTGAGATCATTTCCTCCTCCTCTCATATAGTGCCTACTTCCCTTCCAGAAACAGATTGTCTGCCTCATCCATCACAAAATGTATCTGTTCAACCTGTTGTCCAATCAACTCCACCTCCACATCCTATGCAAACCAGGTCTAGGTGTGGTATTCACAAACCAAACCCTTGATATGCAAACTTGCATCACATAGTTCCCATTCCTGCTAAACCAAGGTTAGTTAAATCTGCATTGAAATATTCTAGTTGGTCTGCTGTAGTGGAAGAGGAAATCAATGCCCTTGCCAACAATAATACTTGGGAACTAGTTCCACAAACTGATGGTATGAATATAGTTGGCTGCAAGTGGGTGTATAAAGATAAGCTAAGGGCAGATAATACTCTTGAAAGACTTAAAGCAAGACTGGTTGCTAAAGGTTTTAGTCAAGTTGATGGGGTCAATTTTTCATAAACATTTTCACCAGTTGTGAAACCTGTCAGCATTAGAATTGTTCTTACTCTTGCCACTATTAAGCACTGGGAACTTCATCAACTAGATGTTAAGAATTTTTTTTTTTATGGTTTTCTTAACACTCTTGTTTACATGAGGCAGCCACCTAGATATGTAGATCCAAAGCATCCTCACCATGTGTGCAAGCTCAACCGTGCCTTGTATTGCCTTAAACAAGCGCCTCGAGCTTGGTTTGACAGGTTGAGTGACTTCCTTTTACAGCTTGGCTTCTACTCAAGCTCAGCAGATCCAAGCTTGTTTATTTGCCACTTAGACCACGGAGTTCTCATTCTGTTACTCTATGTATATGATATGGTAGTCACAGGTGATAATCCACAGAGAATACAATGGTTGATCTCTCAATTGAGCACTCGATTCTCCATCAAAGACCTGGGTTTTCTACATCATTTTTTGGGGATAGAAGTTCATAAGGTTGGTTCTAACCTCTTCTTATCTTAGCATAGGTACATCATGGACTTACTGACTCGAGTGAACATGCATGAATGCAAGCCTCTATCCACTCCTATGCCCACCAAAGGACAACATTAATCTACCTTTGAGCAATAGTTTCATGATCCAACACTCTATAGAAGCCTTGTTAGTGGTCTGCAGTATCTCACTTTTACTAGATTAGATTTATCATTTACTGTGAATTATGTCTATCAATTCCTACAAGCACCTACTGTGACTCATTTGCAGCTTGTAAAAACGATCCTTAGGTACTTGTAAGGCACAACTAACCTAGGCATATGCATCATCTCAAGCAGCACACTTGATTTAAATGGATTTTTTGTTGCAGATTGGGCAGGTAGCCCAACTATAAGGAGATCCACCTCAAGCTATTGTACATTTCTTGGTAGCAATTGCAAGGTCAAGTGTAGAGGCAGAGTATAGGGCAATACCTTCCACATCAGCGGAATTAACATGGATTTCAACTCTACTTCGAGACCTTGGGGTGCCACTCCTCAAATCACCTATTCTTCACTGTGACAACATGAGTGCCTTATTTATGACAGTGAATCCAATTCTACATGCTCGAACAAAGCACATAGAACTTGATTACCACTATGTGAGGGAAAGAGAGTCACTTTGCTCATTGGAAACAAAATTTGTTACATCTCTTGCTCAACTTGTAGATCTATTCACAAAGCCCCTGCTTAAGAATCCATTCAAGCAGTTGTGTGACAAACTTGGCCTTTTCTTTCTTCCACAGCCACGTTTGAGGAGGAATAAAAAGAATGAAATCAGAATTCACTCAATTCACTCAGCTGAGCATCGATCAAGGATGTCAGCCCACGATCACAACAATCCTCCCAAGATATCTCAGCAAGCTTCTCAAGTCAACTAGTGTATATTCTTAGGAAGTAAATCACTTGTATTAGCTGTATATAGCATCTGATTAGCTATGTATTTTGTATAGCATTCTTTCCAATTCTTGTAAACTTTCCATAGATAGATATCAGCTTGTACATGCTACTATATATATGAATGAAGACACACTGATCTCTATCTCAACTCGTGAGATAGTGTTTCTCAAAACATCTTTATGCCCTCAGTTGGCGAGTCCTCGATTAGTTTCGGACTTGGAGGCAGAGCCACATTTCTTCCTTGCCTTTTGGGTGGCATTCTTCTAACTCACTATCATTTTTAATGGATTAGCATAGAAGTGATTATGAAAAATATATACATTGATCTACTTAAAATAAATAATTTGCAATATTTATTCTCCATCAATGTATTGTCCAAGCTTGTTTCAGAATCTAGTTAAATAACATCATTCACAGCTTCCTCCTCATCTTCAGGATCTTTACCATCATCATATTCTTACTCTTCTTCTTCTTCTTCGGAGTCCTTAAGATCGTCAACTGGATGATCACTTAATACCGATGTAACGAGATGTCTGGGTGGAACTTCCTCTCTCCGTAAAAGGATTTGTTTGTAGACACCAAAGTTAACAAATAAATTTATACTTTGTCCATTGTCTTGGTAAGCCTCTATACTCAGAATCTTCAATATCACTAAAATCATCAACTACTGTTGAGGCATCATAACTATTCCAAAGGGCAAACTTCTGCACCACTCGCCAACTTATCTCTCCATTATCTTCATAAGTCTCTTTCATTGGATCAACCATGTAATACAAGGGTCACTTGACAAGTCAATACAAATAGATCATCTTCATACCATTTACATGTAGTCTTTACACTTGAGAAGTGACTATCTCTATATATTGATACCCTACCACCACTTAGATCCCACTAATCACATTTAAATAAATATGTTACATTTCCACCAGGTATTTCAATCCAATAGTGTGACGTATGACACCATAGTAGTCAATATCCCCTGTCGCATGACTATCCTTGACCAACACACCACAGTTTTGAGTACTATGATTATGTTCACACTCAACGGTATGGAACCTATAACCCCAAACCGTGCAACCAGCGTATCAAACGACTCTTTTTGAAGGACCATTGCCAATGCATACAATTCATAAGATACTAATTCTGGATTATGGTCGCATAGTTGTAACATGTAAAATGTGAAATACAAAACATTAGTATTGTTATTTTAAAGTAAAAGAATCGATAAATACTAAGAATTTGACAAGAAACTGAAGTGCATACACGTTGTTCAAATCATTTCAAAAATTCTTTTACATGCTTCGCCGCTACATTCTCTACACCTTGTTGTCCAAGTTCGTCCATTTGCTCACTAAGTGAAACAAAAGCATACAATAAACACCTTACTTGGTAATTGAGTTAGCTTAAATGTGAATTAAATTTATGATCTCCAATAGGACATACTTGAGATGCTCATCAATCTCACGACAATTAATTCATAACCTGCTTGTGCACTAGGGGTGAGCACCGATAAAGTCAGAGACAGAATCCCCTAAATTCAACTCCGACTCTGACTCTTTCAAAGCTAGAATTTGAACTCCGACTCCTACTTTGATTTGTGTAGGCTTTGATCCAACTTCGTCTCCGACTTGTAGGAGCAGAGTCGGAGCGGAGTCTAAGCGGAGTTGGATTTGGACCTTTTTTGGAGTTTTTTTTTTTATCTTCATATTTAGCCCATTTTTTAAAAAATAATTTTTTGTAGGCTTTTAGATTTTAAATTTTTGAAAAATTAAAAACTAAAACTAAACCATTCGCAACTGATTTACGTCAATTTTACTAAAAACATAATCAAACCTACAAAACTAAATCATTCGTTGTTGATTTACTAAAACTTACAAGCCAAAACTAAAACATAAGTTACATAACCAAAACTGCTAAAATACAACCTGCCACCAAATATTGTTACTTGTTCCCAACCACAACAATCAACAACTCAAATTAAAATCATTTACATGTTCTCACTTCAACAAAAACAAACCCAAATATTAGACTTATTTCCAATATCTAATTACATGTTATTATACTGTAGTAAATTAGTGTTTTGTGTTATTAACTTATTATACTATTATTATTAGTTATTTCTATTCCAGTGTCTATTTTATTCATATACTAGACTTTTTTTTTTGATTAAACGGATCATCACTCTTCATTAAGATAAGACTTACAAATATGACTTGAAAACAAGTCAATTATAATCGTTAATAGCTTCCCAGTACACTTTCGTGTTTGACGTGGTCTAGTCCAGAAACGCCGCGTGTGGCGTCGTTAGAGGGCTCCCTGGTAGCGCGTGAAATCCACGTGCCGAGTGACTCTAGAAACTTTGACCCACGCGTGAGGGCTGCTCGCCGCTCCATTTGATGCCGTAATCGGTGGTCTTGAAGATTGGCGGCAGGGCAACACCATGGCGTGGCGTGTGCTGACCTGTGCGCCCCAGGAAGTCCTAGATTTGCGATTCTCCCGTAAATGGCCTGAAAAATACAAAACACAAAACGCAAAACAACTACAAAGAGGAGGAGGGAGGGAGAAGGGAAGGGGAAGGGAGCCGAAGCGCCCACCCCCTCGAGTAGGATCCGTGAAAAGTTTTTCCAAAGAGAAAGTGTCTGAGTTTTCCTAGAGAAGGGTTGTCCAGAGAGAATATACTAGACTTATACTATAGTGTCTAATTAATTGTTATTATACTATAGTATTACTTGTTATTATATGCTATTATAGCGTCTAACTTATTTCTAACTTAATTATATACTTGACTTTTGAGTGTCTAATTACATGTTATTATATTTTAATAAATTAGTATTATGTGTTATTAATTTATTATACTATACTTGTTGCAAAACTAGCGCCTAACTTATTTTATACTTGATTTTGTATGGTAGTAATACTATGATGTTTACATTTACTAAACTACTACTAGTATATTTATAATATAGTATAGGTATGTTATTTTATAATAATTAACACATACTAGTATATTATTGTATTTAACTATATAAGTATACTAAACTATATAAGTTCTAGTTATATAACTATATAACTATACTAGTATATATAATCGATATATAGATAAATTCATATTTTTATAACATATGTACAATATTGGAGTTGGATTCAAAGTCGAAATCAGACCATAAAGTCGAAGTCGGATATGATTGGAGTCGGAGTCAGTCTAACGACACCTCCTACTTTGACTGACAAATTAAAAAAAAAATTTTTGACTCCAGCTCCATTTTCGGAGTCGAAGTGAAGTCAGATTCAGAGTCGGACTTTTGGATTTTTACTCAGCCCAACTATGCACCCAATGGTCATACGTTTTGGGAGAAGACAAATAACGCACAAGAAGAGTGGTCAGCATTGAGAAGAGTGGTCAGCACCAAAATCAACATTCCGCTCTTGTTGATTGAAACGCATCTCAACCACACAGAGATATAGCGAGCAAAATTTCAACCATTCAACATTTATATAAGCCTTTGTTATTGACCCTTCAACTTGGGCTTTATTCCCTAATGTATGTTTTAGCCTACTCAAGAATCTCTCAACCAGATACATCCTACAAAACCGCAATAGTTCACTTAGCACTGCCTTTGAAGGTAAATGCAACGCTAAGTGAACCATTATATAAAGAAAAAAACAAGTGGAAGATCTTCTTGAAAAAACATAGTATCATTGCAATATACTCCCCCATCCTTCTTAGCACATCCAAATCTAATACTTTTGAGCACAAATCTTCAAACAACATGGATAATTCAGTTCTTGCTATACGAACATTAGATGTCAACTTCTTGCGAATGCCTATCAATAATATTCAATGTAAAAATATATAACAATTATGACTTTTCATCCTGCTTATTTTTCATTCATCAGTGTTCACACATCTAGCAACATTTGAAGCATGGCCGTCATCTAGCAACATTCGAAGTATAGATGTCTGGCAAAGAGAAATGATATTTACAGTTATAGGGTATGCAAGCCCTATGCACTTCCTTTGAAAAAAATTGATAAATCTAAAAAGTATATAAATCTTGAACCTACATGAAAAAAATTATTTTTAAATGGTGGAACCCAATTTTTTCCAAAATGAGTGTGTAGGGCTTGCATACCTTAGGATTGTATCTAGAATTACTCCATGGTAAAACGTGCATGCAACATAACCACCCTATTTCCTTTCACATGTAGATGAAAGTCATGTTTAATTCTCATTCTCTAGAGAACTTATCTCATCTTAACTATTTTTTGTCTATTTATTAATGCTCATCAACGTCCCTAATATGTTATTGCAAATATTTTTCTCAATATGCATAACATCTAAACTATGTCGCAACTTATACGATAATCAATATGGCAGTTCAAAAAGAAAAAAGAACTTTGATTTGTTTGGCAAGTGAGAATGAAAAATCATCCTAATACCATGTTTGAGATGTATTCACACTCATAAAATATTCATTATTACGCATTCCTAATCTAGGATTTGAAACATCCCACTAACTGTACTTAAACAACTAAACTATATGTTCCCCTAAGTATTTTAACCCAATGATATCTACGACTACTCCATAAAAGTCAATATTCTCCATTATTGAATTCTTTCAACAATGACCCCACAATTTTAAGTTTTTCTATATCGTTCTTTGTCAGCCGTGTGAAATCTATATCCATGCACTACACATGCTTAGTATTGAATGGCCCACTTGGATAAACCACATGCCAAAGCATACAGCTCACTAGAAATGTCTTATGAATTATCACCATATCTGTATACGACCTACATTAATAAATTTATTTTAGTTCAATTGACAATAAATAAAAGATAATCTATTTTAGTAATATGATACTTGTAGAGACTAAGACACTGTTTTAGTAATACCATATGTTCAAACCAAGCAGCGAACTCTTCTTTGTGCTTATTTTCTACATGAATTACACCCTCCATTCGAAGTTGATGAATGTGTTTGTTGCACATGTTAAAATATTGTTTAACATTCTATATCAGTTATATTATCGTCTAAGTTTTAAGTTATTTTTATAAGCACAAATCACTAACCTTAGGTAATTGTCAATCTCTACACAGTTATTCAATACCTACTATCGAGCTCTCTATCAAACTATCGTTCACATGAGTCTTAACCCCTTTGTGCACCTATGAGACGTACACTTTGAGAAAATACTGAAAATGATGATATAACTCCCAAATGTCCACCTTCATAATTTTGTTCTCGATGCAAGAATATGGTATCAACCCAACAAAAATACATAGAATCAAATGTATGTCATTTGAACCCAATCCGACCCCTTGTTGGTGTTTTTTGGCAGCCACACACGGCGTATGGCAGTTGAAATGATAGAGTGACATCCAAGCTTCACTCCATTACAGTTTTAAGGATAAAAACCAACAGTTCTTGATGAATCATTGGTTTTTATTCTATTTTGAGACTACTAAGCCATGGATGTTCATGGTTGAGGTTTGTTCGTCCAAACGACTTCAAAGCTGCTCGAGCGATATTATGCCAAATAGTAATTTTTCAGTTCGAATGTGTCACCCATTCATACGGAAAGAAATGAGTCAAATATTCGTTCGAATAAATTTGACTCAGTTCGAACAGAAAAAACATTCGTTCGAACGATATCTCATATATATATATATTTTCAATATGCATAATATTGAGACTATGTTGCAATTTTAATGTCGCCTAGTATGGAAATTCAAAACATGTGTTCTTCTTTGTCCAATTCAACTCATTAGCAACTTGCTTTCACTTCTGTCATTTTCTCGAAACTCAAATATCAGAGACATCCACCAATTGTGCAAGTATATCTTGCTCCGACAAATATGGTGGAGGGTACCCCTCTTCAACTGTACCATCAAACATTCTAGTATTTCCACACCATCTATGGTAAATAAGTAAATATTGTTGATGACCCATGAAGCATAGTTTCCTCCCATACGTAAGCCACTCAGACTAGGTATGTTTATTACAAGTCGGACATGTCATTTTTCTCGTAGTACTCCAACCCAATAAGTCCCCAAATGTGGAAAAATAATTTATTGTTCATAACACTATAGCATGCATTTTAAATGACTCTCATACTGATGCATCAAAGGTATGGACCATATTTTGCCATAAACCTTTCAACTCCACTATCAATGGCTGTAAATATACATCAATCTCATTTTTCGGTGATCTCAAATCAGAAATGAGCAAACTCATCATACAATATAGATCTTTTATGCAGTTTCATGGTGGTAAATTATATGGCGTAAGTAGTACCAGCCAAGTATTATAACTAGTCCTCATGTTTCCAAACGGATTGAATCCATTTGTTGCTAACCCAAGTTGCACATTACAAGTTTCTTCAACAAATCATGAATGTTTTAAATCAAACTCCTTCCAGACTTGAGAATCAACAGGATGTGAGAAAACATTCTCATTCCTAACTATGGCTGATGAATGTCATGTCATGTCCACAGTCATTCCACGTGAAATAAATAACCGTTGTAATCTTGGTATCAATGGAAAGTGACGTACAACTTTTTGAGGTACATTCTGCTTGTCAGATATCCATCTTGATTCATGGCATACAAGACACTTGTTCACATGCTCTTTCATTTGTCAAAATATGACATAATCATTCTTGCATGCATGGATTATATTTTGGTCAAACCTGAGTCCTCGCTTCAATTGCCTAGCTGCATAGAAGTTGCGAGACAAAACATTGTCCGATGAAAGTGCCTCTTTAAATAGTTCAAATAACATATTGAGAACTTTAATAAATATGCGGCACATGGATTTAATATAAAGGACAACTTACTATGCCTTTTACATCCTGGATATAATTCGTGTTGTGAATCCTTCCACAAGCATGCAAAAGTATTATGGCCCGCATCATTTGCAGTTGATGTGTCCCTTTCACCATCATCCATAACATTCTCGCACCAATGTCACCTAGTATTTCCTCCATATCCTTGTCATAGTCATCACCACCAACCTCTGTCTGTGCATCTTCATTGATGTCACTTCCCTCACGCGAAAGCTCGCATGTTGGATATGGTTCACCATATAAAACCTAATCTATGTAACCCTGGTCAATACCATTGACAAAGAGATGTCTCCCATCAAGTCTATCTTATGAGAGCACAAATTCTTGCATTTTTTACACGGACATCTTATTCACCCGTGACTATCAACTATACTGCATGCAAACTCCAAGAATTTCTCAATTCTTTTGTCATATATGTTGCAATCCGTACCCAATCGATTTCTAACTTGCATCCAACTCTTATCAATAGCTAAAACCCTATTACAAACAACCGCATGCAGATCAACAAGCATGTACTTATTTGTTGTGTAATTTTTAAGTTACACCAGGTAGTTGGTTTTATCTCATTTGGAATTGTAAGATCGTAGTCGCTAATGTAAAAATTATTATCTGCGATGTCCAACGAAATTTGATAGTATCTCTCCATAGGTCTCCAAATATGCTTGTATAGTGGTTGCATTGACTAGTAACATGTTTTCACCAACAAGTCAACTATATATCCAGAGAACAAAATGGGATGATTCTATCAAAATCACAACGTTGAAAAGGAACATACACAGTTGACACGTTTGCGAAAATGATCTTATAATCCCAAAATGTCCAATTTGCAAACGTAAAAACTTACTCTTCGAACGCTTAAATAACCATTCGAACAGGCAATTGAACGCATAGTTTGACCGCATATGTTACGTTCGAAGGTTGCATTGGACTGCTTATGTTACCTTTGAGTAGTTCCAAAATTCGATCGAACGGATTATGATATACACAAAAATAGTAAGTACTTTTACTAATAAGGCAAGAATATTGTGTATATAATATATATATATTACTATAATGATTTTTATACACCATTTTTAATTTTGTTCGGATAATTGTAAATCTCATAATAATCACTACACTTAAAATTCTTCATGAATAATGTCCTTAAAATATTGTTTCAGAGAGAACAGTATTACTAGAGCATTAGGTGAAGCTGGTGGACTTTAAGGATCTTCGCTTGGGGCATGGTCCCTAGCATCTATCCTCGTAGAGCTTGCTTGGCAACCAATCATTGACTAGAAAGATGAAGGAATAGACAAGATCATCACCTTCACCAACATTGTATTTGAGTTCTATAGAGAGCTTGTGGTGCCAGCCAAGATGATAAGGCGTACACAATCTCTGTTTGGGGTGTATCCATTGCATTTTTAGTGGGCGTAGTCACCGAGTTTCTTGGTATCCATTAACTGCCCACTGCATATCTGGAAGTCATGCCAAGGGAGTCTATAATTGCGGGTGACAGAGAGATGGCTGATGACAAGGACACTGATGTAGATGGACTAGATGGCCTCCCTAATCATGAAATTCAATAGTTGGTTGTGTGTTTAGATGTTCATTCCTATGATGGGATCAAAAGCACCAAACAAGCAGATTTATCTGGATTTTTCAAGTTAATGAACTTAATCATCGCCAATGACATCAATCCTCAACAACACAAGATCGAGGTTGGCATGGATTGGGCACGGTTTATGGCGTCGCTCATGGGGAGCTTTTCAACCTAGCAAGTTATATCTTTGCTAGGATTCGATCAAGGGTCCTGATCACATGATTTTTTGCAGCAATGGGGGTCTAGGTAGATGTTGCTGAGCGTGTCTAGGAGTCGTTTGGCCTATCAACTCCTACACCTTGTCACGCAATAAGGGACACTCCAACAAGAGGCCTCGTGCTCCAACTACGGAAATGGCTGAGATTCATGGAGATGTACACTCGACAGATCATGAGGTATCGGGTGAGGCCTTTACACAGGGGGCAACATGCACTTCTATTCATGATGAGATTGCATATATAGTGAATGCAGAGATTCATGCACACACAATAGAGGTAATGGATGCAGTGCGTACAGAGATCCGGAGTGTCATCTCTAACGTACGTGCAAAGATTACTAGCATCGTCACAGATTTGGGTCGAGATGTGCAAACGACTCAGGTGATGATCTTGACTCGGTTGACACAAGTTGAGACATGCCTACCAGGGTTGGTGGTCCAGGACTTGGAGGTGTAGTGCCTTATTATATTTGCACTTTCGTAGTTTTTTGTATGGACACAGAATGTTTTTTAAACTAATTTAATTATGAATCGTTGCTTGAACATCATTAATCATCACTTCTATCGCTGTTATTTGTCCTTATTTTCTCTAATAACTGAGTTTTTTAATGTCCTTCTTTTCCTTTTCTAAATTATTTATTGATCTTCATTCTATATATTCTTTAACTACTATTTCTTAATATAAATTAAATATTTGTCCCTAATTGATTTAGGTATTGTTTTGACATCAAAATAAATAAAAATTATGATCATGTTCGAACGTTTATAAGCCTTCGAATGCTTTTTCCAATCGCCAAAGAAATCATTTGATCCCGCCATATTTTTTGTTTGAACTATATTTATTCTGTTCGAACGTGTTCTAAGTTTACTTTTGAATGTTAAACTTAATGTTCGAATGATTATATTATTTGGGACAACTTCTTCAATCCCAAAAATTATCGATTGACTGAAATATAAAGCGTTTGAACTATAATAATTGTTCTATTTTCAAGGACAATAAAAAATGCTTCTTGTTCGAATAGTTATATAAGGCATCCTAAGGGCAAGTTGATTTCTCGCTTAAATCAAATGCCATTTTTTAGTTCGACTGTAATCAATTTTCATTTGAACTTTTATTCATGTCCTGATCGAAACATTTTATAAACCATTCGAACTAAAAATTTAGAGAAATGATATTTGCAATCATAAGTGCTCAAGCGCCATGCACTTATTTTGAAAAAAGTGAGTAAATATGAGATTTACATGAAAAAATTAATTTTTTTAATAGTAGGCCACAATACTCTTTTCAAAAGTAGTGCGTAGCGCTTGCACAAATTATAGCTAAGTCTACCATTACTCAATAATTTATTAGGGATAACCTTTTTTGTCCCTAAATAACCCGCTCAAATGTAATATTTATTGTTTGAATGGTAAAGGGCTATCGTCAGTATTTAGGGAAGAAATTTGAATTTAATCTCTAAAAATAATTTTGGGACAATTTTATATCGTTAAAACAAAAAAATCCCTAAAGACCATTTTTTTTGTAGTGTTAATTTTAATTGTCTGCTGTAATGAAGACACTGAAAAATTTCATATTACATCAAGATCTTCTGATGTACCACAAGCCCAAAGAGAAATTATGAGAAAACAATAATAGAAAGATTACACAAACAAAGTGTCTAAACTTTTGGTAGACCTCATGGACAAAGCCTAAAAAATAAAAGAAAATAGATTGATTTTAATTTTACTGATCACATTGAACTAGATCTCCTACCTGGTTGTGATACCCTCTGTGAGGTTATATTACTCATCTCATGTTTTTTACTTCTTTCCAGATCCTATTAATGGAAAAAAATGATCGTTTGGTTGGTGATGAAAACCAATTGACTTATTGTTATGTCATTATCACATTATGTAACTTTTAAAGATATATTGTTATGCTATCATTGTTTTGAAGTAATGGAGTTGGATATATGTGTCTGTGTGTCATGTACGTGTGTATAATCTGCTAATGGATTTGTTAATCCAAGATTATTGGTGAATATTTTTTTCTAGCAAATAGTGCAAGATCGAACATACATACATGATCTGCAAAGTTACAAAACATTTAGGGCTGGTTTGGATTCAGAGATGAAATAAGATGAAACACTTGCTGAATCCAAACCGGGCCTTATAGTATATATATATATATTTATATATATATTTAACATTTACTAAAACTAATCTCAATATTATATATATCAGATTCTTTAACCCTAGTTAAATTCTTTGAGAGAGCAAATACCATGGCTTTATATTCTTTGTTTTTGTGATATGCCACAAATACTGATCCAACCCAGCAAATAGAAATTCTGAGAAAACAATAACAGAATTACATACATACCCAAAGTGTACGTCAACCCATTGCAATTCCTCTACACCAATATATAAATAGAAATGCTAAAGTGGCTGACTTGTATATGGTGGCTTTGGGAATCCCATGCTTTCCTTTTCCAAAAAGCCCCTTAAAAAATGGCCAGAAGCATAGCACCATCCACACACTACAAAAAGCCTCCCCTAGCCCAGATCCTGCATGCCTATCATAAGCTGGTGTATGTTGCAACTTTAACAAGTTTACTACCAAAGTAGTCAAATGAACTAGCAAAATGGTTGTCCCTGGCAGAAAAATGGGTGACTCATTGAACGTGAACCGACCGACATCATTATCATCACCATCATTAGAGGCTTGTTCCTTTTGTGTAACCTCAAAGACTGTCTCGGATAATCCTAAGAGCTTGAGAAGAACACTAAGAAATCCAAATAACCATGCAGTCATTGTGGTTATTCTTGCCATTCTCTGGTTATTCCACCAAGCTCGCATCGACTGGCCAGCTCTCAAGTACTCGGATAAAGTGTATATGTTGTAAGTTAGAAAGAGAGAAACCGGTATATATAGAGCTGGTTCTTGGACCTATATATATATGTACATACATTAATTTTTAACTTTTAGAAAGAACATAACACTATGGACGTGATTTAGAATAATTCATTCATGTAATCATGAGCTTCAACATTCAAGTCTGGATACTATCTTGTCCAAATAGAGGAAAAGCAAGTTAAGAGAAAAAAAAATGTATAGGTTAGAAATAATGACATGCAAGCTTGAGAAAAAAAAAAAAAAAAGTGGGGAGGGCCGGCCAGTGTAGCCTCCCCTTTCGGGAGTGACCATAAGGGCCCCACTTGCTGGAGCATATTTGAATTGAGCCATAGCTACTGACCCCATGAGGGGCAGTCTGTCACGGTAACCCTACCAAAATGTCTGCATGCAAAAGCCACCAAAACTTTTACTAAGGTAAGCCGTTCCGAACCTGTGACCTCAGACAAGAGAGGGAATAATGATCCCTAGCTTTTGCCAACTGGACTACCACCTTAGTGCTAGCTTTATATTCTTGTTGGATGTAAGGTTTAGGGTTACATGTTTTCATTTGAATCATTTAAATCCGCATGTAAGGGTTAAAATTGTAGGTTCTAGTTTATGAAACTAACCTTGGGTAAGAAGTGGGAGTCGGCGATAATACAATAGGCAGAAAGGGTAGCATAGCATAACTCAAAGATGGGGCGTAGACCCCAAGTGAGGATCCACAGATAAGCCAAACATTGCCTCCATTGGAGCTTTGCAGAAAGGAAGCCAAATATGGGACAACTTTTGCTGAATAGAATCTCAAGCAACCCGGTAGCCCACCTCTTTTGTTGGGTCATTGTAGCAGGGCCGCCCGAGGGGGCACACCCTAGAAAGGCCGGTGGGTCTGGCGTACAAGGGGCAGACCTCCAACCCTTCTTTTGAATCATTTGCCCAGTATTGATGTCCTCTGATGTAGATCCATAGATCCAACCCATCTGATACAGGATAACCACGTATAAATATGAAAGACAACAAAATGAAGTGGAGAAAACCTATTTGAAAGTTTGCTTCTTATTGATACAGTCAAGATGTTTCGAATATAGAAGCCTTCTGTATTAGTTAGTATTGGTGTTTTAACTGTTTTCTCTATAAATATAATAGACCCCACAGCAAGTAATATACAAGTAATCTCTTGTTGCCAAAGTAAAAATGAGTACGACCAAGAATACATGGGTGAAAAAAAATTCTCTTCATCGGCCTTCGTAAGTGCACTTTGGCACATAACAATATTAATCTAACATTGGAATTACTGTTAACTGAGCTTTCAATTTGGGACCCTTTTTATCTTTGCTAACTGACCTTTGTACCCCAGCTAGTGCCATACTCGTACCCACAACCGGCTATTTGGTATGTTGCCTCCACATTGCTTTGAAGATTAATGTATGGTTCATGCCCAGTTTTTCCTTTTAAAGCATCAACAGCTGATTTGATAAACTCCTTTGAATTCCCAAATCCTGATAACAAAGCCTCAGCCAATTTTCCTGTGAAAATGAGAAGTTGAAAAACATTCATTTTCATATACAAAAAGGAAAAAACTCATCAACTAAGGATCGGAACTATATATATAAGTTTTAGTGATATTATTAGAGCTTCCTCATTGGATTATATAAATGCAAAGTCATAATTTGCATAATATCATATGATTTTACATTTGGTTATTCTACTCAAAACCTAATCTCACATTGAATTATATATCCATCTATTACTTAAAATAAAAATAAAATTATAATTTTTTTTCTAATTTATTTTTTTCAAATTTTACAATTCTACCACTCATATGTTAATTAATAATCAAATTATAATTAATATATGAATGGTAAAGACAAACTATAATTAAGTACCAGAACCATATGTGCTTCAGAATTTTTTTTTTTTTTAAGTATGGGTGAACAAAATTAATTAATAGCAGAACAATAATTTAATGTAAAACAAATTCATTGCAAGACGTTTAAATGAGGGACAACAACACTTCAAGTGAAAGTGATAAAAAGAGACAGGAGCAGCATACAAAACTCATTTTTTTATAGTTTTTGTGTAACTACAGTAAACATCAAATATGACTCAAGGAGTTAGTTTACTGTATCTAAAAGTCATTTCTTTTACATTTGCATAATCTAATGCAGTACATTTTTATACTCTATTAGCCAAACTCCTCCTTTATTTGCATTTGCATAATCCAATGAGAGTGCTCTTAAGGCCTTGTTCATTTTCATAAAACATTTCATCTCATCTCATCTCATTTAATCATTAAAACTTTTTTAAATTTTCATACAAAATAAAATAAACAATTCAAAATTTTCAAATTCCAAAACAAAAATAATATTCTAAAAATATTTTATCCCAATTTTTAACTTTTATCTCAACTCATATCATCTCATGATCTCACCTTATCTGCGAATACAAACGAGACCTGAATTGGGTGATGAGATAGGAAGTCATGAAAATGGAAACTTCACGAAAGCATTTTTTTTAGTTAAAAAAAGTACATGTTACTTCACTTACCATCAATTGAATCTACATTATCTGGGGATAAACCATAGATAATCTTCCTTCTGTGAAAACAACCTGTTCCACCATAAATCGGTCCTTGAATTCCGTCTATTCCACGTGCTATATACTATGTACATAAGCAAAATACAATCATTTCTGTCTGTATATATATGAAATCTTGTAAGAATGAAAAAAAAAAATAAAAGGAAAATAAGCTATCTTTTAATTAGTTCAAGATTTAATCTTGACCCACCTCGAACAAAACCTTCAGCTGATTGCCATAAGGATCATCCTTTAATCCATCGTAGAATTGTTGCGGGAACTGAACATATGCAATTTCTGATTCACTCTTGGAATCCAATAACACGCACATTGCATGTAGAACGACTTTTGGATCGTTCACAAACATATCGCAGTCTACATTTAACATGTATGGAGCGTTCGTCATCAATGCAGAGACTCTCGTCTATATAATATATATATTTGACATAAACAGCAGAAATTAAGAGTGTTATAATCAATCAGATAAACACCATGCAGTAATTTATAAATTCTTGGGGGGATCAGTTTTAATTGAACTCCTTTCCATCAAAAAATGTCTTGTCTTACTAGAGCGTTCATGGCACCCGCTTTGTAATGATGTGGATGCTTATGCTGCTTCTCCCTAGATATATAGACCAAATGGGGTAACCCATCTGGAAGGCATTCCTTATTCTCCGACAAAACCTGAAACACGATTATCTAGGTAAGTCTTTTTGGAACTTAAAAGGTAAATTATTAAATCCTGATCACGCCCCCACAAAAATACTGCCATCATATATAATCTCAAACACATCTTCGGATGATGCAGTAATAGGAATCGTAACAATTATATAGGGGGTTTTATGGAAGATAAAATGCCAACATTAATGATAGATCATATTTATAATGAAAATAGCATAATAATTATATTACTTCTTAAAGAAAGCGTAAAAAGAAATATAAAAAGATGGCAAATTACCACCCGGCCAATTTTGCAATCACATCAAAAGTTTGAGATAATTACTCTTGAAACAAAATTATAAAAACATGAAAAAAAAAAAACAAAAAACAAAAAAGAATTGATGGGTGACTACAGAAGTCATAGTTTTGAGCTCGTGTATTTGAGACCGCCACCTCGATTGCATGGTATATGTCCCTGCAGCCAAATGAAAAGTTGAATTTACCTTAATAATAGTTGGATGGTTTTTGCGTTCTACATTTGAGAATTCTGCAAAATCCCCTGTAAAATCACATGGTCGAACAGAGTTTTTGACTGCCACCTCGATTTTGATGGAAAGCTGCTCATACTCATTCTACATGAGACGAAGACAAAAAGGCATTTTTAATACATCAATTTTATGAAGGCCTTTACGGAAGAAAATTAAGTTAAGACATATTCTAACTATGACAAGCATTAATGAATTATTATTACCTTCATCCTTTTCCATTCATGTTGGAACTCCTTTGTGCTATCACTGAACGTTATAACCGGATCGTTGGAAAAGTATCTAAAAGGAGCCCTAACTTGAATACCATACTTCCTACAAAAAGGTACCCAAAGTTGGGCAAACTTGGAGGCCTCGACAAGGGAATAGTAGGTAAGAGGAGAACAGCCATCATCCGAGACATAGCAAGCAAGCTTGTGTGCTGGGTAATCTACTGCCAACAAAGAGAGCACTGTGTTTACAGTGATGATAGGAGGTTCTAGCACAGGGTCCGCAGTTGTCACAAACATGTCCACTGAGGGAAGCTCAAGTACCCTATCAAGAATATCGTCATCAAAGTTATGTTCAACAAAATGAGGCATAATGAAGAATAATCGTCACAATTTTTCTTAGAAATTAATTGGAATTTTCTATTATCAATCCTTCACTCTTATTATCATTTGCTTGAAAGCTCTTGTGCATATATATTGCAACAAATTATGCAGCAAAAACATCATCTACAGCCGATAGCTAGAATGGTATAGAACAAGTGCAAGGAGCGTATATGTATATAGATGATGTTACCCTTGCAAGAGATGGTCCGGGTAAGTTTTGAATATCACACGATTCCATTTTATGTTGAGGACCAGAAACCAAACGAAGGTGAACCATGACTCACATAGGAAGGCAAGGAGCCAAGTGAGCCCATGGTTTTTGAGGTGGAGGAGACGATAAGTAAGGAGAGAAAGGAATAGGAAAAAGATTATGATATCCAAGGTTCTTTGCACAGTGTTTTTAAGAGGTGTTTTTTCATATAAAGGGAGAGAGATGAGGCTCGCCATGGAGGATGAGTAGATATCAAGGCACGCAGTTTCAGTGGAAAAACTTGCATTATTGTGTTCTTTTTCCTATCTAATATATAGGTGAGTTCGTAATTGCCTTGATGGCCAGCCGTTGCGTCTGCGGCACAGTCATGTCAGGGAGGGAGGTGGATAGGTCGCTTGTGGTACTCAGTCTGATGGGAACACAGATGGGCCTAGTCTCACATATGTCTTATTTATTATGGACTAGGATTTTTGGAAAGGTCTTGTATTTTGACCAAGGGCTTATTTGGAAAGTTACATATTTTGGAACTAGAGTTAGAAGAGGTACTGTAGCGAGTTACTATAGCTCCGTATTGTAGCCAAGGTACTATTCATCCAGGGGTAATTTTGAAAACTAGGGTTTATTTTGGGCTAGGGTTTCAATTATGTTTTGGTTTAAGTACTCTTTGTAGCCTCATTTGAAAGGTAGACAATATTGAATTTTATTTGTGAGTTGAGTTTACTCCTCTTGTTCTTGATTGAACTTTTGAACTTATCAAAGACAAATCACAACCTTTGTGGGGTTCCTCCTTGTAATCTGGGTTCTTGAGACGGGTTCTTCAACAGGTTCTTGGGTTGTGTTTTTAAATTAATTGTGGGTTCAAGGGATTCCTTTCCTACGGGTTCATATCACAGTCTGTCAAAATCAAGTTTTTAATCCCTTGAATATTGTTATTTATGTCACTATCGTCTAGAACTGCTTAACGTGGAAGGGTTTTATCAACATGAGTGCTTGTGATTTTCCAAAAGCTCGGACCCCATGTTAACGAGTGGAACATGCGAGTGAGTGGAGTACAGATCGAACATGAGAACTTGTCATCCGGCCTCTTCCTATGTATCATGTCTCATAGCTAGCTTCATCTTCTTTCTATTATTATTTTTTATTTTGTTTGTTTCCTGCCAACTTGATTGTGCATGGGTTTAAACAATAAATTGAAGTTGTCTTCAAGGAGAACGTTGACAGTTACGTGTCGAATTTTATTTGTTCAATATTTGTATCCAAATCTTTGCTGGCACTTCTGGTTGATTGGGTTTTACTTTCTATATTTGTTGGGATAATTATGTGGTAGAATGGAAATTATATTTTTTCTTTCTATGAGCCATTGTTAACTTTAGTTCTCTGATATCTCTTAATATAGTCACCTTGGCAATCTTCATGGCATGTCAGTTTCTATTGCTTTGTGAAGCCCTAGGGAAATACTCAGATGATTACATCTTCCCTATGTTTGAATAATTGTCATATTTTGCTCCAAATCCCCATTGTATGGTTCTTGTAGCGTTCGATATACCCTATTCTCTCTTCATAGTTCTCATTTCATTGATCTTTGGGATGAAAGTGATGTTATTCTTTGTTAATATGTGGTTTCAACAGCTTATATTCTACAAAGATTCATATCAAACTTATAAATGATCTTCTTTTGGTACCTCGTCCTCTTTGTCCCCTCGTTTTGGGGCTTTAGGGCATCGTGCGTCTTGCAGATGGGGGAGGGAGGGGGTAGAAAGGAGTGAGAGACGTTTTATGGTGTATGCGGCTGTAATGAGAATTTCTATTGAATGCCTACATTTCATTGTTTTATTGGTGGATGTGAAAATGGGTTTCAAAACCATCCGGCCTTAAGCTTTTTCCTATAGTCCATAATCATATTCAATTATCTGAATGTTAAATTGTGGAATGTAGCGGCAGGTGGAGGTTACATTGTGTGTGATAAAATCTTGTTTCCGTAGAAAAAATTGTAAGCGTAAAAATAAAAATAAAATAAAAAGGTCCATATCGAGTCAGTCTGACAAGTAATTTAGGTCGAACTGGGTCAGGTAGGTCCAAATTCGACATGAGCTGGTGGAGTTGCAGCCCTTGCAGGTCTAGCTAGTAGTAGAAAATGAATGGTTTCGTTTGTTTTTATAGATAAAAAGACATAAAAATAAAATAAAATATTATTAAAATTAAGGGTGTGCATCTGGATTGATTTTTTTTTCCAGTCCAATCCGAAACTCGAAAACTCGGGTGCATCTAGGCGATTATCCGCCCAGATTACACCTAGATGGTTAAGAAGATTCCGGATCCGATTACGGATCCGGTTATGTGACCCGGTTATCCGTAACTGGGTCCTTTAAAAAGAAAAAAACCGCTCCGTCTTCTCGAAACAACGAAACGCTTGGCTTTCTTTGCACGCAGCTTCATCTTCTCGAATCCACTCTCTCTTGGATTCGTCGCAATTGGGGTTTGAGTTGCAATCTCTGCTGTTTCCGTTGGTGTTAGAAGTTGTATTTTTGTCGTGCTCTCTCTCCTCTACTGGAATCATACGGACTCTATGAAAATAGAAATCCTAGGAGGTGTTCACGAATCACAAGGAGAAGTAGAAAGACAACTGTAGCAATTCAGAATAGCGCCGATGTCGAAGGCCTCGCTCATTTCGCCGTCGAGGAACACAACAAGGAAGAAGTTTTATTTTTATTTTCATTTTACTATTTTTATTTGTGAAATGGGATTTTCTGGACATGCTTGATTTTCCTTCTAGGATTTAAAAGAATTTCCATTGATTGTCGGGTCCAAGAGAGACCAACTGTCGGTAGCATTTTTCTTCAACTAAATCCCTCTTCTCCCAGATGGCTTCTATTAATTTTCCCCAATGTATTTCTATCTCTCTCTTGGAAGTGATGGCCTCGTATCACCATTATTATCTGTCATTTTCCTTGTTATTTACTTTACCTATATATATCCACTTTCTCATCAATTAAAACTTAATTGAATGGGTGGTGTTGTGTAAAATCAGGTTTCAAATTGCTCTTGAATTATTGCTCTGATCTCTGTCTCTGTCTTTGTCTTTCTGCTTTTGAAGAATGCGCTGTTGGAGTTTGCACGGGGTGTGAAAGCGCAAGAACAAGTTCGGATTACTGCTTCTAAAGTCTTTAAAAAAAAAAAAAAACCTGAATAAATCCGATTATAATCCGGATTCAGATTGAATCCGGTTATCTGTTCGGATTTTAACAACGGAATCCGGATTCAATTGAATACCCCTAATTAGAATATTTATTTTTAATATTATTTTTATTTTAAAATTTGAAAAAAAATAAAGTTTTTATTTTATTTTATATAAAAATTTAAAAAACTTTTAATAATTAAATTAAATTAAATTAAATAAGTTGTGGGAAATTATAAAAATAAATTAAGCCTTATATATGTCATGGACCTTCGACCAAAAGCTTAGGGCAACAGCTATGCACTATTCTCGAGGAACATTTATGAAAAGCAAAGTAGCACAGCTGTAAATGAGAATGACTGCAAACACAAAATTAACAGCATGCGCTCAGACCAAAACAAATTAGACATAAGAATCTTTGTTTGTTTTGTTGTTTTGTGTCTCTTGGCTGTTTTCTTTCCAGCTAGCATTGCCTCGGAGAGCTCAAAGAATCTTCTCTCAATTCGTGTAAGTTTGGTGCTTTGTGGTAACTGGTCGTAAGCAAACGATATTGGTACAGAGGAAAATGTTGGTATATATGCGGTCTTCCTCGACTGATTATATATTTATTTATTTAATAATTAAGAAAATAAATTTTAATATTTTGATGCATTTTTTTATTTTTTAAAACTATTTAAATATATTAAAAAAATATAAAAAAAGAAAAATAATAAAAAATTAAATTTGTGTTAAACGGCACACTCAACGTATATTACTCGACGGCAATCTAATACAACTCATTTATAAATTGAAAAATGTTAATAACTCGTCAGATTTTGTCCCTTATTTTGAAAACTTAAATATTTATTTTTTTAAAAAAAATTATTTAATAATTTGAAAAATAATTTTTAGTGTATTGATATATTTTTTTATTTTTTAAAAATATTTAAAAATATTAAAAATTTAAATATGATTAATAATGCTCAGAACTGTCCTCGAATCTAGATAAGACCATCTATGATTGAAAAAAGAAGATGTTCACTGTCGTAGTCTCGTAGATATGCTACTGTCCTTAGATCATCTATGATGTAAAAAAGAAGAAGCTTATGTAATTTCCAGATATGTTCACAATACAACAAAATAAAAAATAAGAAAAATGATAAACACACGATATCATGACTCAATTGAAATGTTCGATACACTTCTTTCTAAGTTTTGTTATCTCTAATTATATTGTGCAATGTGTTATATTTTTAATTCGTTTTCTCTATCAATATTTACGTGTATGATACTCACTTAAAATTTATAATATAATTATTAGGTTTACTGAGAATAACAAGAGTTAAGATAAAAGAAAATATTGCTTATCACTCAAATATTAAATATTCTTATAGTACACTTGAAGATAAGACCATTTAAGTATTGCCTAACGCCCCATCCTATGCAAGGCCTCCAAAAATAAATGTGATTTGTTTCTTTTAACTTTTTAAAAAATAAAAATAAAGACCATTTCATTGAAGAAATTTTTAAATATTTTTTTATATTTTTCAATATGTGCAAGACCTCATAATACTAAATTTAATATTTAATACAATAAATTATTTATATTTTTAAATAACTTTTTTAAGATCTTACTAAATTAAAGTATAATATTTTCATTAAGGCCGCATTTTAAGTGGTATTAAATATAAATCCAAACAAATTTTATTTAAAGATTTTAAATAAAATCTCATTTTATTAAAAATTTTGAAAATATTACATATAATAATTTATATTTTATTATATTATAATTACAAATGACTCACTTAAATTTTACATTATGTCTCAATTTATATTGAACCGTCCCTGAGTTGACACATAATGATGTATGTCTACTATAATTCAAAATCGATCCAAATCAATTAATAAATTAGATGGCTATGGAAGAAATTAATTATTTACAAATACACATAGATTGAACCGCCTCAATTTGTATTGAACTCTCCCTGCTTTAAAGAGTAATGTTTGAAATAAGTATGGGGCGAAGTCTCTTACAAATCCTTCGAGAAACCGAAACTTCATATAGATTGTGTTTTTCTAGAAATTCCCGTTATTTTAAAAAGATTTAAAGCGTTGTTTGGATACTAAAAATATCTCAACTTTCATTTTATCTCAATCCATTTTACCTTATCTAATTATTATAAATTTTATAAATTTTTAAATAAAATATAATAAACAATTCAATTTTTTTAAATTATAAAATAAAAATAATATTATAATAATATTTTATTCAAATTTTTTACTTCTTTCTCAACTCTTTTAATGTAAGTCATTATCCAAACTTCCTTTTATATATACAAAGCATGCACGAATCATTTTCCAATGTTTTAAATTGCNATTTTTTACTTCTTTCTCAACTCTTTTAATGTAAGTCATTATCCAAACTTCCTTTTATATATACAAAGCATGCACGAATCATTTTCCAATGTTTTAAATTGCCGAAAAGTCTTAAGAAACCGTAGTACTTTAAAATGCCAGGAAAAGAAAACATGTGCTTGAGCAACTCAAGTTGAGTTTGTAGACGTCTGCTTCCCTTGATGTTAAAGATGTTAAAGTTGTTAAGGATGTAAATCTCCCACAGGTCAGAATGAGTAAAATAGTCATCCTTGGCCACGGAGATATTTCGGATCTCAACTAGTGTCGTCTACGTCCGTGGTCCACGATGGCTGTCTAGAGTGGACCACGATGGCTGTCTAGAGCGGTGGTACGGTATCCATACGAACATCTATAATAGAAAATAGAAAATAAATACAATAAATAAAAATATATAGATTTACAAAGTTCATGACTAACTCCACATGTTGTTTGTAACAAACCCACTGTGAAATAAGTAGTTTAGGATCTCTGTTGATTTCTCTCTTCCCATATCTTGCAGTACAATGAAATTGGAACCATTTTGTCCAAAGCATCTCCCGCCTACTATTGTTGAAGAAAAAACGAGCTTAGAATCTGAGATTCCATTTTATAGGACTTTTCTTATCGATTATCAGTCATATGTCACTTCACAGTGTGTCTGAC
>QEOT01009612.1:0-41398 GCA_003123785.1 Pterocarya stenoptera
AGTTGACAAGCAGATAACAAATTGAAGCTAAAGGATGGTACACAAAGGACGTTGTGAATTAAAATGTTGGCTGTCACTTGCACGGTACCAATGTGAGTGACTGCAGCAAGCTCCCCATTAGGGAGTTTAACAGATTGTGAAATGGAGGATGTAATAGTTTTGAAAAGGGAGGGGTGGCAGATCATATGATCCGTTGCCCCTGTATCAATAATCCAAGGAGTCATTGAATAAGAGGAAGAGAGGCAAAAGGAGATACCAGCAACCGAGGAGGAGTGGGGATTGGAAGAAATAACCGTCTGGATTTGGTTGACAGATGGTGAAGAATCCTTACTGTGCAGCAAGGCTATGAGGTCTTGATATTGCTCCTTTGTCAGCGACAAGCTTGGTTCAGACGTAACTTCAGATGTGCCAAGGGAGGCAACATTGGCTTTCGGTTTATAGAGCTTATGGTTGGGAGGATACCAGTGAAGCTTGTAGCAACGATCAACAATATGGCCAGTCATCTCACAGTGGGTGCAAACTGGTGCTGTGGCGTTGCCAGATTTGAAACAGGTGGCTAATGTATGTCCCGTGATTTTGCAATGGGAACAATAGAGTTTATCTCGTTTGTGTGAATTTGGAGAGGGGGTGGGTGTGTATTTTCGGGCAGCAAGAGCAATAGAGTCATTTGTGGGGCTGGAAGTGGTTAACATACGGTGTCTCTCTTGCTGTTGAATGTAAGAAAAAACTTTGGTGATTGGGGGTAGGGGATCAATCAACATAAGTTGATCTCGAACATTACCGAAGGAGTCATGAAGGCCCATAAGGAATTGTATCACACAATCCCGTTGGTATCGATCTGAGATAAGCTTGGTAGATCCACAAGAGCAAACAGGTAAGGGGTCATAAATAGATAATTCATCCCAAAGAGACTTGAGTTTACCGTAATACGTATTGACGGAATCACTTTCTTGGGTCAGATTAGCCAACTGCTTCTTGAGTTCATATATGCGTGGTCCATTCTGTGGTGAGAATCGCTCTTCTAATTCGCTCCACATCTGTTGTGCATCATCAACAAATGCAACTGATGAACGTAAAGNAAAGTTATTGGTAGTGAGAAGTTCTGTGACTAGCACAGTGCCAGGGTTGTCTGAGGTTTCAAGTCTGTAAGGGTTGGTTGGGTCTGCAAGGTTTGTGTATTTGTTGCGAGGAGGGGGAGTAGGAGGAGGAGGATCGTTGGTGGACATTGTTCACCTCTCTGATACCATGTCAGAGTTAGTGGAAATGAGGCTTAACGTAGTAGAAAGGAAGAGAAACAGAGCAAACGCAGAAATAAAAGTGCAGAGAAGGAATAATTCTGTTGTATTTTTCATGAACTTTCTGTGCTGTACAGTAAACAATATATAGAAGGAATCGTGCAATGCTGTGCAATATAAAAGACTAAGCTATCCCTAGATATCTGTACAAATTTACACTTTATGCTAACAAGTTTGTTGAGTATTCTGTTGGTAAGTTGGCAGAGAAATATTATTCTCTAATACCATGGATCTTGTTAATTCATGGTTCCACAAGTTTCTTTTCGCTGTTAATTTTTCCCTTTTCCTGTCGTATATCCATCCTACGCTTTGCCATGGTAGAGAGAGAGAGAGAGAGAGAGAGAGCCTTCCAATCTTGCATAGCCCACTCTTGCAAATAGACCCAAGACCTGAGACGTTGTAATCCTAGAACTGAGAGAGCCTTCCAAAATCCAATCTTTCATTGCCCAATCTGTCAAATAGATTTATTTTATATATGCTGCATGTACACCTACTGCATAGCTAGCACAAATCCCAAGTAATTCCAACATGCCAACTCCACAAATCGTGGCCCGCCAACTCTACTCTTGTAATGAACCCTTTAGTGAAGGAAACATTAATATAGAAGATCAAAGGAGATCAAGAACAAGGGAGAGATAATACTAGATAAATGTAACAATCATGCAAGAGATGAACAATAAGGAAGATGAAGATAATGTCTACGTCTTTGGGTATTCAAGGTCTCCAATTTCTTCCAAAAAAATTACAAACTGTTTCAACAATAATTTTTCAAATCCCCAAACAAGGATCCTCTTTTCTCTTCATATACTGGAAGATGATGACTTAATTTGCCAACAATCAACTAAGGCCATAGGCCAATTTCAACTTCCATTAACTGGATCCAATGGGCCGTTAAACTACTTCAAAAACTCAAAGAAAAATAAAAGATTACAACTCAGTAGGAGCCCATCAAGCCCAATCCAATTTAATTGGATTCGTAACAACTTTTCAATAAGCCCCTTGGGTTGATATATAGCAAAAACACGATGAGTCGATGACTCTGATCGGGTAACTTTTTGCGTTGATTGGTTAGCAACACTAGCTGTGGTTGGCATGCTCTGTTATTAATTTAGGTAATTAAATGTTGTATGTCTGATGGTAATGACAACAAGAAATGATCGATTTTTTTTTTTTTTAATATTAAAAACAAAAAATCATCATCGATCACTTCTTTCGGTCATAGCCATCGCATCGGGGCAATAGCACCATCCATTAATTTAACTTTTGGCATGACTTTTTGCAAAGCATTTGTACAGCTTTATGCCTCGAATTTTCTCTATCAAGTTTAACTAATTAACCAGGGGAAAAAAATAATTTAAACGAGTTTTCTGTATTATATATATATATATATTTATATAATCTCAGGAGTACTTCCATGGCTTAATTTGTACGTAGTGATCTCAGTCTACACTTGATTGATCACCTAAAGAGTATCAGATCACATGAACTTCAAATGCTCGATCATCTTACCGGCCGATCGAGTACTTCGTCATGCCACATTGATGAACAAATATATAATTATTTCCGTCTCCGTATCTTCTCTTTTTCTCAGCATTGCCTGATTAAATTACTAGAAAACAACATGCACGGATCAAGCTTCCTTCTACCCGAATTAATTGAGGTTGGCATAATAATACCTAGCTATGCGATTCACTATATATTCGTGTTCAATATTAATTTATGGGTTGTGAACTGGCCGGCCACACTGCCACTAAGCATCAATGGCCAATCTTTTGTCCCGAAAATTGAACCAATTAAGACCTCTAGCTGATCATCCACATGGTCCATGTCTGGCCACATACACAAAAAAATCATAGGATTAGTAGTTTTCAAAACTTTATATTGAGAAAAAAGAAAAAGTACGTACAAATCAAACAGCTACAGTTATTTGGAATTATATATATATATTCGGAATGTCTTGATTTGACACGAAGCATGTAATGAAGGTCTCAATTATTGGCACCTCATCCTGATCTTTGAACACACAATTTTTATTTTTTTTTCCCCTATGATCTTTACGAACAATCTTCAACCACGTACAAAACTCTAAGAAATGGATTTTGCAGAGATCTCCATTAATTTAGTGCGCATAAAAGCAGGCAAGGTAACTTTCAAGTCAGTCAAATATATATGTAGAGTTTCAGAGAGATTCAAGAGGTATACAATTAACAGCCTTTGATCTATTCCGAATTGATCTGAGTGGGCCAAACAAATTAGCTGGGTACATGAATTGTAGCACTCAAGCTAACATTATGGGGGAATGTGTGATGCAGACCCTAATGGATGTTGTCGTAATGGCACTGTCGATCATCACGCTTTGTGCTATTTAAGCATACTCGTGATCATGATTTCTCAACACAATGTCACGTTTGCGCGCTTCATTCAGATCAATGTCGCCATCTATATTGGGTCTAGTCTTTACAAAAGGCAGCATATTCATATGCACGGCCAGAAGAAATCTATGGTGCTTCCCACTCACCAAACTATATATAATGTCTTATGATTTTAGGATGATGGTGATGATGATGATGATGATAATCATAATAATAATAATAATAATAATATTTTTCTAAACGTGAAACTGCAGTCTTTAAATTTAATGTAGTTTAGTCCAAGGGCGGCTCAATATATTTTGTGGCCTAAGGTAACCATTGAGTACATGACGATTTAATTTAAAAATAATAATAATATTAAAATTTTCTAAAATGCAAAACAAGTATTAATAATTTTCTAAATAATAAGATCTATTAGTATTATAACAATTTGAAATCGAATCTAATTTTTCTGTAAATAGAGTATTATCCAGCTTTATCCATATATATACTTCTTTTAATACTTCATTATGAAAATAAATAAAGCCATCAATATCAAAATAAACATCATATTTTATAAAATATTCAAGAGTAATATATCATTATATTCTTGCTACTTCTATTCCAATTTCACAATTGTCTGAAAATTTTGTATTTTTTGAGTAAGATTTCTTTTAGTAAAACTAGTATATTTAGTGTTTTTTTTTTTTTTACCAAATTTTACCATTTAAGATTAATTTTATTTTAGACAAAAAAATTTCCATCTTTTATACTAACCAATACTTTTTCAATAATTTAATTTTTAGGGTCATAATTATTTTTTTTTTTTTTAATTTTTAATTTTATTTTTTCTTTCAGAGCCTACTTAAGGTGAGGGGCTTAGGCGGTGGCGCCTTGTTTGTTTTCGGAAAACTCTCATCTCATCTCATCTCAATTTCATCATTACACTTTTTCAAATTCCAATACAAAATAAAATAAACAATTCAACTTTTTTAAATTCATCTCATATTCTCTCACCTAATCATTACAACTTTTTCAAATTTTAATACAAAATAAAATAAACAATTCAACTTTTTTAAACTCATCTCATCTCATCTCTAAAAAGGCCTTAGTTGCCTACCCCTGAGCCGGCCCTGGTTAATTTAGACTTGTTCGATATCAACCAATGTAGCTACAGTACACCCAACTTTGATAAGAAAAGTTCGTCTGTTTTTTCTTTTTTAATGAGCAGATAAGGAAAGTTCATCTGACTATATATGCATGGTTGTACAATTTTGAGCCAGATGGTATCCAGTTTTCAAGCTCGCGCTGCGTGGATAATAGGAATGATAAGGACCATAATTAGGTGCCATTATTAAAGTTTTTTTTTGTTCTTTAATTTGTTTATGTACCCCTTGTTTCTGGTAATGTTCGTGAAGTTGATAGTTGCCCTTCTTTTTTTCCCGGGCCTATAAGGTGATTGCTATAGTTGCCCCATACTTATTTCAACGAATGTGGCATTCGATCAACTTTTTTTTCTATTTCCATCTTTTTCAACATCTGATTGGCAACCAATCGATAAAAAACCTTTAGGGACAATAATAATGCATTATATATGCATGTTTCTTAATATTGTAACTCAATTATTTGAGTTTCCCGGAATCAATTGGAAAGACACGAATCATGTGCTTTGTATTGGTGGTTTTATTTGTCAAATTTGGCATATGGCTACGACACAGGTAGGGGTGCATATGGGTATTTTTCGCACTTGGCAAGAGTAAATTAATTTTTGATTTCGTCGTGCTGATAAGTCTTCTCAATTACGGACTATTTTTTGTCTCCTCCTGTCAATAGTTTCTTGGAAGCTTTGGCATAAGTGTTGCAAAACTAGGTTTGAAGGTAAGGTTGACACGGTTGAGTCTGTTTGGTATGCTATCAAATTATGGCTTCATTAGATTATGCATATGATCATGAAAGTGTTGAGGTTATAACATAATTAAGATGTGGCTATTTTAGATTGGTTAGAGATTCTGGTTTTACTTTGCAAATCTAAGAAGGTTTTTGTGGTGAGAATGAATAAGCCTCAATAAGGTTGGGTCAAATTTAATACAGATGGGAGTAGTTTTGGTAATCCTGAGTTGTCAGGAGCAGGGAGTGTTATTCGAGACAAAAATGACAATTTGTATACAACTTATTCTGTCTTCTTGGGTCAGAGTTCTAATAATTTTGCTGAAATGCAGAGTTTATTGGAAAGTATTAAGAGGTGCTATCAACTTTGCATTCACAGGGTAGAAATTGAGATTGACTCACAAATTCTTGTGGATTGGATTACTATGGATGACTGTAATATTTGATATTTAAATGATTTTTGGGATGAGCTACTTGTCTATGGAGTACTGCATGAAACATATTTTTCGAGAAGGTAATGTGGTGGTTAATTATCTTGCCAAGAGTAGAGCTGAGGGTTTAGATTTATCTTGCCAAGAGTGGAGCTGAGGGTTTAGATCTGGATTGGAGATGTGATAAAGATAGACAGCCCAGCAATTTCAGAGGCCTTATTCGCATGGATAAACTTAGTTTTCCTTATTTGCGGATCTTGTAGAGTTTTTCCTGATAAAATGCATTTGCTTTATTTTTTTATTTACTTTATATGCATGTGGATTCTTTGTTCTTGTTTTCTTGCAAGTTTTTAGATTGGTTTTATATAAAAGTTGTTAAGAGTTTTCCTTTTGGGTATATTGTATTCTGGCTGAGTCTTAGACTTCGTTTGCTTACACAAAATTTTTATTTCATCTCATTTTATCTCAATAATTACAATTTTTTTTAAATTTTCATACAAAAATATAATAAATAATTTAATTTTTTCAATATATTAAAATAAAAATAATACTAATAAATATATTTTAACAATATTTTATTTAATTACTATTCAAAATATCTGATTTTATCTCATCTAAATTATGTATCCAAACCTAACATTTGATTTTTTCTATATCTAAGTCTGGAAATGTTTGAATGTTTGTACTTCCTAGATATTTATGGATGTAACTATAATTTGTTTTCACCATAAATAAAAACTATCCATAAAATGAGAAGTATGAATAAAATTGAGATATACCATCCTCTTAAAACATGGAAAAGACGTGAGTTTTCTATTACGAACTGATCGATTTAGGCCGTAAATCATGTACTGGCTGCATGCTTGAGTTCTAAATTAATCAAACCGAAAAAGTGGGTCTATTAAATAAGCAGAAGCTAGGTACCACCTAGATATATAAGAGGCTGGAGACGAATCGATGAAAGTACACACGAATTAAGCCTATGAGTAGAAAGAAAGAGCATCAGTACTACTTCACTTTCCTTTGGGAAAAAAACTGGAAAGTCGAAAAGCAGTTGGATTGGGGGGAATTGCATATGCAAGGAAAGAAGTCACAGCCACCTGGCATTCATTAATTTGTCACAAAAGGGAAATGAAACAATGGGCTCGTAGTTTCCAGAGATCGTACAAGGTTCTTCATTTTTTGTGCTGCTTTTACCCCCATGCTCGTACAAATCTTATCATTTCTATTTGCATTATGTAAAATAAAAGCATTCGTATTCTCTCTTATTTCTCTGCCTGCTGCTCTTCTCCCTCTCTTTCTTTTTTTTTTTTTTTTTTTTAACAAAAGCTTTGATTTTTCAGCCTGGAATTTCAGACTCTTAAGGTACTATATCTTCATACTATATCTTTCTTGGCCCGAAGCGCCAACAGAAATTTCGATTTTTCCTTGGATGTCTCGGGGAAATAAAAATAATTATGTGTTTAAATTTGAGTACCTATGGCCAGCATGCATCCATCCAGTCAGTAATCCAGCTCTATCACAGAACTTCTGACGTGAATTTATTCTTCTTGAGCATTGAGTGTTCAAGTGTATAGAGCCTGAATTGGCTACAAATTCACCAAATTAAACCACTCTCTCGGGTTGCCAACTATTTGAAGCATAACGAGACGCTGTTTCCAATCATTGTCGTATGCCGTCATTTTCAACATAAATGAAGGTCCAACTATATATCCGATCTATACCTACCTAGCTAGCAATGGGCTCTATCATGTGTCATCAAGATCGATGTGCGTGCAGCTATGAAAAACTCAAACCCAGAAATATTGCGCATTCCGGGGTGCCACTCTCAAAACAATATTTGTCATGCGTAAGTGAAATCGTTATTAACTATAAACAATTCACTATTATTTATAAATTATTTATTATTTAATTGCTTTTATTATTATTTATTACTATTTAGATTACTTCAACATCCTAAAGTAACTTTGGAAAAAGATCGATGCATTTCCTTTAGTAATTTATTCCTAAAGAAAGGACGTCACCGCAACTGATCAACAAGGGAAACATGGCAAGAGTGACGTCGTTTAATGTAATTTGATCATACTACTGTGTCTAGATACAGTGTGCGTCTCATGACAAAGACTGCTGCAACAGAGAATGGCATTAAATCACCATAGTCACGACAGAACAACCCCAAATATTTAATAAATGTACACAGGTAACAAAATTTGAGTACATTAAAGCCTCACCAACAGTATTTGTGATCAGCAACCTGGGTGCAGCTTCACCTCGCCGCATCAGGCACACCTACAGATCAGTCTATGCCTGCATAGCATTACACGTGCTCTCCTTTACTATGACCCTCAATCCCAGCTCCCCACGTTACTCTTCCTTCTACCTTTTCACCAGAATCCGGATGATGTCAAATTTTAGGCTCCTTGATCGGGCCGTTTTATCCTGGTTTCTGAATTTCCCGAAACCACCAGCCTCTCAGAAATGAAAATCCCCGCAAACTATGTACAACCTAATGATCTTATAAAAACTGAAAAAAGAAAGTATAATAAGGTGAAGAATTGGTGCTTCTTCCATTCCATCTCAAATCAATTTACATTTCCCGAAGAGAAAAAAGATTGGGAAGAAAAAGGAAGTACATCCCAGAATAACCCACACCAATATTCTAGCATGCAAGCTCATTCACTGACGCTCCCAAAATGACCCAGAATAAAAAAGTATACATCTAGTATGAGCTCGATCGCACGAGTACCAAACCATCTAGAGCCAAGAACCACAAGAGCCGAAAAGATGGAAATTAATGGGCCTGATCTGCTGAGGTTTCAGGGATCTCCCTGTTCTCATTCTCATGTGATACCTGGACATGTTCACCAACACCTTGCGGCTTTGCAGTCTCCGCCATTTCCACCGTCTTTTCGTTACCACAATTGCTACAACTATCCGTGAAAGAAGACGATCTACTGGACATGGGTGTAGCCAAGAATGTTGGCTTCACTTCACCCGCCATAATCACCAAAATTTTCTCTTCAAACACCGGTGGCGGCTTCTGTGTGTCATCGCTCTTCCCCTCACCCGCCTCGAGGTCTCTCTCTGCGGCGCCGTCTCCCTCGAGATACCCGGAAAGCCTCCAATAGGAGCATGCAAGGATTAGCAGAGCAAAAGCAATGAGGCCCAACATGGCTGCCAAGCCACCAAACAAGTAAGGAACCGGGGAATGCCACGGCGAGTGAGGCTGCGCCGCCAAGGGAGACTTGGCGGTTACGTTGAAAGGCTCTCTGGCTGCCATGCAAGATTGGATTCTGAGCTAGTGAGTTGAGAGGAAGTGGCGACCGGAGGAGGGAGGAGGAGGAAAAGGTGATGGGGGGTGAGAAGTGGGAAGAGAGAGGAGGTATTTATAGAAGGGAAAGGAGAGAGGAGATAATGGTTTTCGTCGGTTTGAGAGGTGGATTTGTTTTTGCTGGTGATTAATGTCGTCAGTTTGCATGAAGTGGGGCCTGGTACGGGACCCGATGAATGGGACATCTAAAAGAACAGTGAAACGCACTTAGGGGTAGATTGGTAATGATACAAAGGGAATGGATTCCTGGGACGTACGTTTGGCAAATAGAAAAGGAAAAAAAGAAAAAAAAAAAATGTCATCGAAACATCAGATTCTTGGCTCAACATCTGACATTTTCCTACCATACAAATAGAAATGCGGCATAAGCGAAATCACAAATCTTAAAAATCTGGGGTCCCACTCCTATAAAAAATAATAAATTTAAGAGTGCCCTTAGATTGTAAAAGCTCTAAATCATAAATATTATAAGTGAGAGATGGTGCATCACTGTAGTTAATGGGACACGTTTGAGTTTTATGTTCAAAACTCAACTTGGATAAGAGAATATAATAGAAATGAAGAATAGAATAAAACTAGAGACCAGCCATAAGAAAGGTTTCTCTCATGCCATCATTAGTACTTTTATCTTGATGTGATCTAAATTAGGCTATGCTAAATGATTATATATGAAATTAAGAATGTTTTTGTCTATATAGCTCATCAATAATAATTAGGTGGGTCGATTTGAGTTTATTATAATTTGGGTAGACATTAAATGCATTCAGCTACACTTACTACCTATATATGATCTATATGCAGCCTGCAGCTGAATTTGATACGCTAGCTAGCTATGGTAGAAGCTGCTGGTTTGAAAGTACATGATCACCATGCATGCTGTACTTAATTAGGTTGCTATCTCATTCTTGGGAAGACGTTTGACTCGATTCGTATGGAACTCAAGAAACTTGTGTCGTCAATATTACAGAAGATCAACTTCGCCTTTTATTTTCTGTTTCTCTCTTTTACAGATGAAATTCCACGTGCAGGAATTACGTGCTGGTATTACTTAATCATGTCTAAAGAGCTTTGGAGCCAGCAACATTAATGGTTGTAACGGAAAACCAAACAACATGGGAAATTGTGGGCCATGGCCTGATATCGGTTTATAAATTCGAAGTTCGATCTGGGCCGTCAAAAAATTGCCTGCGCTGCACCTGATAATCACTCTTTGAAAGAAACTGCGGGCCATAATCAGCGGTTCTAAACCGTTTGGAGAAGCGCGTTGTACGCGGGTAACTAGCTGTTAAAAAGATCAGAACGTACAGGAAAACAATTGTGAGCGGGAAGCCACCTTTTCGGTACACTTGTCGAGTTAGCTTAGCTTGTTCTTTGTTCTGTTCCGTTTTAATTTTGTTCTTTTATCACCATGTGTATACGTTACGACTAAGCATACAACAAAAAGATCACAGGGACTGCTGAGTACGTATCATAATTAAATGGATAATTATTAATGAAATATCCCGGTACGTACAATACGTAATTGAAAATCAAACCACTTCCATGATTAGTGTCATTACATTCGAAGACCATTAATAAACGTAAATCCTGACTAGAGTTTGAAAGGTCATGATGTTTATTTACCTAACTAGGAATTAAGGCGATCGATTTAATAATCATGACTTAATTGGTATTTACCTTAGGAAGATCATGATGATCATATTCAAACAGAAGGGTTACTTATTATTAGGAGATTTGGATGGAATTAAGAAAGTTTAATTCAGGGTCACTCTTGAAAAAAAAAAAATATTCAATCAACAAAAAGAGGTGAGCCATGGGACCATGGCCCTACCACTAGAATATGCATGCTTTGATCACTGCCGGTACTTAGCTAGTGTTGGAAACTGGGCAAATGACCAATTAATTACAAACACATGATGCAGCAAAATTAAACTGTGTATTTATCCTTTCGATCGTCAAGCTTTTGAAGTTTTAACAAGTCTAGTTAATGGAGGTCGATCGTGAGAGGGTCCCATGCATTTCTCAGCCCCCTGAGTGTTCCCAAAATGAGTGGTGAGGGCCCCATGCATGCACGAGGAAGACGCAGTCATCGTCAGCTTCCACCACCCGACGTACACGCCAAGGACAATTGGATATTCCTAATAATTCCCACACGACACCTCCAAATTCCGCCCATGACTCAGTACTCACTACGATGTTAACTGGTTAAGTCAGCATGCATTTAAATTCAGACAGATTTCGATCTTGATCAGTTTTAGATTCACTCATCTTTAATCATATTTACATATATATGATATATATTTTAAATGATTTGTTATTAATTTAGAGATATATAAAGTTATTTAAAATATATCACATAACAAGATTTAAAATAAGAATAGATAATGTTTTTTAATCAAAATGAGTACTCATGTATTATCATCACAAATAATTCTCACAATTATTTATAACTTGCTAATTTTGTTGTAATCATGTATATGATTTCAATTAATTGTGCATGTATATATGGTTTGATCCATTTTGATAAAGGGCTCACGGGAGCTCATTCTCATATAATAACTTTGCACCAATATTATTATATTATCTAATTATTTTCTCCACTAAGATCTTATCGTATAATTTGGTTGGAGCACTATTTCAAGGACTTAAAAAAATGAAAAGAATAATATATATATATTGTGACAAATTAACAAACCATACCAAATCCCACTCTCTAATTCATTAATAAATTGTGATTAATTTAATTTTAATTAGTTAAACCCATCTCACTTTTTCTTAATAGGTTAGACCTTCTTTTTCTTTGCTCAATTATTGTTCTGTCGTACTTAATCACATATTTGGCGTTTGTGTTGATGACATGATCAACAGGTCTCGTTAAGTCATGATAACAAATAATGTTGGGTCTTTATGTCCTATAGAAACCCAAAACTATATCCCGAGCTAGCTAGGGCCGATTATATTAATTAATTTATTATTCCCCACCAAGCTCGTTCTATTCTATTTCTTCAGGCTTTTTGTAACAAAATGATGGATCCGACGAACTGATGCTGTATGATTGGGAAAGATGGGGACCTCCAGTTATTATTTTGCTCAGAACAGACCCGAAAAGGAAAACAGCTAATTACTGTTTTGCCAAAAAATATGATTATATCTAGTCAATATATATGACATTTGAGGCCTATAAAATATGTATTAATAAAGATATTGCTTTCATTGCATTGAGAATGATGCTAAGATTAAAAAAAAAAAAAAGTAGAAATGCTAAGACATTTGATGTGGGACGTGATGTGCATCCATATATAATATTTTATAATATTAAAAATAAAAATGTAAATTATTATATATGACAGTTTGTAACGGCGTTTTTTATTTATTTAAATAATTCTTCTCATGAATTAAACAAAACTGGTATTCAGTTTCGTTGCAAAGACGTAACAAAATAAATCAATACATATAGTCATCATCTTTTGTTGAACTGCTTAAAAGAAAAAGGTGCACAAATTAAAGGGGACATGCATATGCATTTATTTTATCGGCTACCCTACCATGGCCATGCTTTCAATTTGGGATTCAAAAATTGAAAGAAGGTGCAACTCGCAAGTGAGATTGATTAGGCAAGCACACACGTACGTACGTACGTACAAATGCAACTTGATCTTCCCCCCTGCATCAAGTTGCATGAGTGACGTTTCTTCTAATTAATTTGCTTATAATTATATATACATGTTATAAAAAAGATAAGCTAGCTAGCTACTCGATCTTCCCTCCTGGTATGGATAAGCTAATGCATCGGGAATCCATTTGTTCTGAAAACAACCAACAATATGGAGGATCTTATAAAAATCCGAAAAATAAAAATAATAATAATCAGATGCATGACCCAAATTAAGAATAAATATTTAAAAAGTAAGCATTAAAATTCAACTAATTATGTCCCGGAAGATGGAACCTAGCTAGCTAGCTAGCTTGATACTTTTTAGAGGTGGGATAACCACCACCTTTATTTTCTTTTTTTCTTCTTCTTTTTTCTGCTTGATTAAGATATTATATATATCAAATAATTGGGGTTACGGCCACCCTGATTAATTGCTTTTTGATCACGATCTCAATAATATATATAGTCATCTTAATCAGTAGTAAAGTTTGTGCTGATATAGAAGATGCGTGGATAAGGCGCGCACTTGAGTGATGTTTATAAATTGAAGTACCATTGTTCACTTTATTGATGATCGAAGGCCATATATGGTATTAGAAAAACCAACCAATGAGTAGGGGCCATCTAGCTACAAGCTCCGATCGATGCCAGATGGATCGAAGAGGGTAGAGCCAATCGATATATAAGATGTCAAGATCAAAATGGCCGGATACTCACCAAATGGAAAGTGTGAAAAGATTCTATCTTGTTCCAAACTCTAACTCTAGAATTAACAAGGAGCAAAAGTTTCACATGATAGCTTTTGTAGGAAATATTTCTTAAAGCAAAACTTGCTGAATTTAGGAACAATTTTTTTTTTTCTTTTTTTAGTTTGATCATGATGAGGTAGCTTAAGCTCTGCATGAAATGCTCGATTATTAACCTTATATGTTGAACATACTAATCTCAACGTTTTGATAATAATTTGCTTCATGACTTGACTGATGATCAGCTCAGTTACACTAACAAAAAAACTTATCAAAGTTACTCATGTTCTGCTTTGAAAAGAGAGGAGTTGGTTTCACCTCTCAATCAGTACTTGACCCCTTCTGGTTAGGTGAAATTGTAATGTGGCCCACACCACTACAAGTGTTCATGTGCATTGTCCTGAAAAAAAAGAAAAGAAAATCAACTAGCAAACTAAAAGTCATTTTGGCTCAAATGCGCACACAAACTGACGAACCAGTACTATAGAGCTAGGGATCAGGGTCCAGCATGCAATCATGTTGCCAAAACAAATTATATATGACTTAGGTGCTTTGGTTAGGAATGGGAAAATGTGGGTTTTTTTTAATCAGATGGATGGAATCATAGTACACAAGATGAGTTTAAGAGTTCTTTTAAATGCATGATTAATTTGAGACGGGTTCGAATATATAATAGAAAGATCTGAATTAATTAATTTGGAAGAGGCGACAACGCTCAGTGGTGAGATTTCTGTCAAGCCAAACAACCATCAAATCAACTATAAGGGAATTTTCTCATCCTGGTGGGCTCCCTTTTCGTTATAATTTCGTTGTCGAATATCTTTTTAAGCATATTTTGTCAATCTAATGGCTTGTCTGCATGCCCGAGAGAATGTTCTTGCTTCCCATGGGAATAGGCGAGGCTCTATTCTTTTACTTAATGACGATAGAGGTCCAACTTTAATTTGTAAGTCCTCTTTTGTCAGTAAGCAAGGTCTCACCAGCTTTGAATATGGTTTGAAAAACAAAGCTTTCAATTACCTTAAAATTGAAAAGGATAATCCAGCTCTAGCCTCTAGATGTGGCAAACGGTTTGAAAAACAAAGCGTTTTCAAAGAAAAATAAACCACGACCTGAATGTCTAAAAAAGACTTGCATCCTGTCTATATTTATTAATTATTGTGGATACAGTTCGTCGAGACTGGCTTGCAGACAAGGTAGATGTCGTAACAATATATTTCCAATGGATCGAACGTTAATATATTCTTTTCACTGATACCATTTTTCATGTTGGCTAGCTAAAATGATTTAATTCCAAACCATGCAAAGGTACTACTGATTAAAGTTAATTTGGTTTCTTATACTCTCCCGAGTGTCCCATCACTTTTTTTCATGTTCTGTGAGAATATTTGCCTGAAAATACACGTAAATTCATCAACAAACGCTACCCCTCTGTTTATCTGTCATAATCGGACCCACCGGGACAAGAACCCTAAAAATCTGCATGAGGTGATAGCACAATAGTCTTGGTGGTGGAGTTCCTTGAATCCAAATCTCAAAATTTGCAAGCGCTAGCCGTGCTTTTAAGTTAACCACAGCCAACTCGGATTGCAGGAATTATCCTTCGTTAGTCGAGGTTTTGTTCAAGGTGCAAGAGTGGTCAAATAATTTGCACCAAATCAACCCTTAAGAGTTCATCACAAGGAGAAAGTGAGTGCGTGTGCGTGTGACACTGTAAAAAGTATATCTTATGGAAATATTTTTGGCAAAGTAATAAGAATAAAGTCTATGTTATCTTCAACGTTATCCTCTACTTCATATTCAATGATGACAACGTTGTCGCGTAGCATGCCTCATGATCCTAAAATCTACTCTCCTTAGACAAAAAGGCCGAAAATATATGGAGTTTTATGTTGAAATCGCCGTTCAAATGATTGAGATTCGATGTGTTCTGTATGTTGCTTTAAAACAGCACTGTTAATCCTACGCATGAGTACGAAGGAAAATCTCATTCCATTAAAAATATCTGAAGGTTTAAAACTGCATGCTTGTCGGTGTGGTGGCGCCCTACAAGGAAGTGGGTGATGGGTTCTCTCAAAATTAGGGTTCTCCCAAGCAGGTTCTTCAGTTTCTTAGAACAGAGAAACAAATTCAAACGACTTACAGACATATTGACAATGATAACAACCTATGACTTTGTGAATACCAGTGCTGCTATCGGCAGAGTGTTTCACTTCCAAATCTTCGTCCATTTTAAAACTTCACTCATCAGTACCATTCATCCAAGGCATCCGCCAACAAGATCTACCTTAAATCTCTCACTCCATCGCACAGAGATTTCAGGCGAGATGGTTCATTCTCTCCAACCAAAACAAAGAAAAAAAAGAAGTGCTCAAAAGCACCAAAACAAGCTAAAAGAGAAGGTAAACAATACAATTAAGCATATATGTTATGTCGTATTACGTTGGATGATAGAAGGGGAAGGATATGATATGTGTGGAGGATGAGTCGGTAATCCGTAGTAGTAATAGTGACTGAGAAAAAGAGAAGAAAAGGGGTCAGAGCACTTGCTTCCCCTTTGTCGGACAGATGGTATACAAAATTTTAGGAGAGGACAAGGGTGCACCAAAACCAGATTCTTGACCCCGCCGCACCAGTCCAATCCTCATTCATCCTAACTGGGTCCTTGCATTTTCTCCCACAGGCCACTCTCTTCCCTACACCCTGACCGACTGCCTTGGTTCAATCACAACAACGCTCTCGAGCCCCGCCAGTAGATAACTCTCCCTTTTCTTTCGCTTTTTTCCTTTTTCAATCATTCACTCAGTTGTGGGAAATAATTCCATATGAGAATTTGAACCCAGTTTATCAATTTTCAGTTTCCAAGCCCAACATTTTAACAAAGCTTTGTAGACCAAACAACAGAACCCAAAAAATAAAAAACAGTTTTAAACATTACCTCACAAAGAGGAATCAATATATTTTTCTCTTCATCGCGCATCACTGACAACAAAAAATTGCCAGCAACGCTGGGAATAAAAATTGAAGCATAGCGTTAGAAAACACCTTGTATAAATAACCAAATTGAATCATCAAATGCCAGTAAGCATAGGGCAAAATTATCTCCATGGGCTTCATTATTTCTTGTTAGATGATCTAGAAGTTAAAACAAACGGTGTCCTTTAAAGCAATATGAATATATCAATTGATCTCCTAATAAGAAAGGGAAAAATTAGTAGCAGGGTGGGCCAATAACATGATGAAAGCAAGGTAGCATCTCATTCAGTCGATTTTTTTTTCCCATTTTAACTTTTCATAGGAATCCTGATTAAACCTGCATAGGTTTTCTGTCTATGGACCAATCTAGATTCTCAAAATGCAAATACAAGCATAGCCAACCATGAAGAAGGCAGCACAAACCATGTAAAAGAGCAACAGTTGCATCTAGCTAGTCCATAGATGTAGGCAAAGATAAGTTGATTAATCATACATGACGTCCAGTAGTTCCATCTAACATAGCAGTAAACCAAAGGATGCTAGAACTCCATGTAATTGAAAAGGCAACATAACCCGATTTATACATTTGCTGGAATCACCATCATTTTCCCCTGTAAATTGAGATCAAAAGCATAAAGATAGATAGATACAGAGTGAGATGCAGGGGCTGTTTTGGTTAAACTTACGTGTTCATCATCAGAGTTATGTTGTCTCCCTTGAGAAGAATCCGCCCTGAACAAGAGACAAACCACTTCGGAACATGCACAGTTTGGAGATGAATAGAAAAGATAAAGAGTGACAAAGATAACTCACCTAAAGATTTTCTGCTCTTCTTCTTAACGTTGACTTCTTCAGCATCATCCAGAACCAAATTCATGTACTCATCAAAGCCCTGTAGAACACAACAACACACATGAACGTTTATCAGGTTACAATTACCAAAAGTTGCCAGAAATCTCTCTCTCTCTCTCTTAATGAATTTGCATCTATTAGATGTAAGTCATACTAAGTTGACAATTATCAAGACTTCTGCAGAAAATTAAGGCCAGCAACCAAAGAAAAATAAATCCACAACTACGAGATTAACTGATAGGAGTTGCCAAACAAACAAAAAAAGATTCAAAACATGATATTGCTTTCTTCTCTGTTCACTGGTTGCCTATGTGCATGCTTTACACCAGCAGCATGTAAGGTGTGGGACGATTCACAGAAATAAAAACTCATTTTGATCTCAAAATCTCTCTAAACGGATGGCTTAGAAGGGCTGGTATTTGGAGTGTATTAAGCGTGTATCAAGCAAATAAGATACATGGTTGAAATGGTGCTTTCCTTTTTTAACAAGTAAACAAAGAATTTATTGAAAACACAAAAGGCATAGTACAAGTACACATGAAGTATACAAGAACAACAGACCAGAAACAGAAAAAGAGACATGAAGAAAAAGGCAAACTCAACGCATTAAAATCTATAGAAGCTGCCCAAAGGAACAAGGTATGGAATCTATGGTTGACATAACGGTGATACACAATCCCAAACAATAGGACTGATAAACCAAGAAGCTCGACCAAAGCCGCGTCTAGAAAGCTTAGGCAGAAATAATCAAGAGCATGAGTGACTGTTAACCTAGTGCTCCAAGTATAATCAAGGAGGTTACCAGCTTTTGTTCTACCAAGGTCAGTTCTTAATCCAGTGTATATATATATAATATTTTTATTTATCAAAAAAAAAAAGAAGGTCAGGTTCTTAATCGCAACAGTGGAGGTGCCATTTAAATATGAATTGTGGTTGCCATCATGCGAGCTACCCTAGCATGAGACTGTCAAGGCAACAAATGAAGGCACCTACTTGAATAAGAAGTTAACCTACAGAGAAAACACCAAGGCAAAAGTGAAAATATTAAGGCATTGTAACCATTAATTGTGAAGGGATGGCTACATGGAGATCTTAACATATTGTAACACCCCAATAGAAAGCCCAAACCACATGGCCTATACTCCAAAAAGATTAGTCAATGATACAATTGGAGCTCCATTGGAACCTTATAAAGAGCAAAAACTTCTTCTTTCCAAGCAATACGGGATCTCATTCACCACCTACCCATATCCTTATCATATGGAATATCACAATCTCCCCCCCTTAAATTCCCGACATCCTCGTCTGGCCTGTCCATCATAGGTGGCACGGCTCAAGTCCCACATTTCTAGTTGGGATAGTTTCTGATACCATTTGTAATGTCCCGATGGAAGGCCCAAACCACATAGCCTATACTCCAAAAGGACTAGTCAATGATACAATTGAAACCTCATTAGAACCTAATAAAGAGCAAAAGCTTCTCATTCTCAAGCAATGTGGAATCACATTCACCACCTACTATTATTCTTATCATATAGGGTATCACATATATACACTAATTAGTAACCATTCATAGAGCTTATGCTGCTACACATTCCACATTAGACATTTGTGGTAACAAATCCTGTTTATGTTATGAAAATAACAGAATAGTGATGAAGATAACCATAAAGACGGGAGGCACCAGTAAGCTCAGAAATGTCACCAAGGGATCATGACTCCCACATACATCATGCTTGAGCTTTTACATAAAAGGCCTTAGCCCCTTGCATTCGTTACAAATTTTGTCTATACTCTATAATGCCCAACTCAACAAAGCCCTAATCCCGAAAATCCCCTTATCATAATTGTTTAGGGCCTGTTAATCAATATATGAAATACATGCACGGGCACACACACAAACACAGAAAGTGGGGGAGAGAGAGAGGGGTGGGGTTGGAAGATGTAAGAAATGACCACCAGACTAATATGAGATAAGGCTACAGCAAATAGCTCTAGGACATAATCCAATCATATACCACAGTGAACATCTCTCAATGAGTAAAGTGAATGAACTATCAGTACGTGTTTGAGGTTGCTCAACAAAACTTCTTTGGGGAAAACCTAAATTACTGAATTTTTTAGCTAAAACAATATATTTTCTGATAGGTAATCGAAGTTATATAAAAATATTATATGATAAAAACAACAAAAAAACAATACCAATAACAGGTGTATTGTGAAGTGTCAAATATAAACTGTAAGCTGCCAAATCAACTGATAGAAAACTAATTCTCATTTTTGAGTTAAGTAGAGCAATAGATAAATAAATGAGAATTTCAGAAGTATGGAACAGAAAAGAGAGACCACGATATCTCCACCTAATAGAGATAAAGTGGATCAAGAGAGAACCAGGGGAAAAAAGAAAAACATATAAGCTTAAATATAACACTTACAATGATCCGGCCCTCAATCCTCAGGTCTCGCTGCTCAAAAAGCCATATTTGAATGCGAGCTTTCTGAACCAATTCCAATCCCCCCCCCCCAAAAAAAAAAAANAATTCGGCGGTTCTTCCGGTTACACGGAGTTCGACTCGAAGAAGTGCAAAACCCTAATGCGGAAAGCGTCTTCTATCCGACGAGACGAGGTTTAAGAGAAATTTGCAGTTGAGTACTCTAGTTATGGCTATTTTCCAACGAGAGTCCTGCTGACGACAAATGTAAATGTATTTTTTTAAATTATTTTTTTATATATTAAAAATGTATATTTTAAATTAAGTGTATTTTATATACAGAATAAAATTTTTTCTTGATTATTATACATCCAATAATTTGATTTTGTAATTATTGAGAGACTTTATCTTATCTCATAAAAAAATATGTGATGTTTTTATAAATAAGACCTATACTTTGTAGTTACTTGGTTGAAAAATACTAAAGACGTAGGCCTAGAAACTTTTGCATAGTTACTTTCTTCTCTCTTTTTTTTCTTTTTTTATTTTATTTTATTTTATTGTATGGCAATAGACTTCATTTCATTTAATTAATCGAAGTTACAGCTGTAATTTATTAATACAGGAAAAACTCAGACTATAAGCCAAACTACACATCTGCTTTATGGCACCCCCGCACACAAATTCCTTTATGGTGGATATTGTCTTAACTTTTATAAAATTCTTTCTTAACAAAGAGAGCGCTCTGTAAAAACAGAACTAAAAGACCAATCTTCCAAAGAAGATAAGTATTGGCCCATTCCGTCCTCCCAGGAAGGAGGAGTACAAGACTCTGCTACTATGAACATAAAATCCAATAGTATATTTCTCTTTTATTAATAAACTAAAAACCAAAACTACAAAAAGAAAACACATTAAAAAAATACAAAAAACGCATAAAAAATTGCAAGTGGGGGCTTAGGGTTTCATCTCTTCCTAGCCCGCCCCTACTGCTTTCTTTATTCTTTTTCTTTTAATTTCTTCTTCTTCTCCTTCCTACATTTCTTTAATGTCGTGGCCCCCTTCTGCCACTCTCTCCTTAGCTTGTCTCTCTCTCTGCTACTGTCGCCCACCAGGAGCACCGGCATGAGCCTAGACGGCACGTTCACTGCAAGCATCGGCTTCCTGAGCCCAGACGGCACGAGCATCCAACTTGCACGAACACCTGGCTCCATTGCGCATAAGACCCTTCTACGCTCAAGCATCGTCGCAATTACCACTTGCCATAACATTGCCTGTTCCTCTCGATCAGCTCTTGCCTTAGGTTGCGTTCGTTTCAGACAGCTCAACACCTCACTTGGGGCCAAAAGAAAAGATGAAAAAAGAGGTTTATCTAGAAGGTGAGAAACACAGATCTCAAAACAAAAGAAGTGAAACAAAATCTATGCTAATATTGGGATCACTCAAAAGTGCTTACCCTTATTTGAACTGAAAATAAAACACATAATAAACAAAAATTGAAAACAACAAACTGAAAATATGGACAGGAGGAAGGTGAGGGGGGAGGAGCCAAAGCTTCCACCCCTCAAAACTAGATTCAAAAGTTGGAGTTTCTCTCTCTAGGAAAAGAGTTTTTGCTCTATGCTCACAATTGAACTTGTATTTTCTCTCATTTTCTCTTCCCTACTTGTTCTCTTTCAGTTACTTTGGTATAATAACTTTCTACCCTCCACGTGGAATTTTTAAAAATCTAAAAGAAAATGAGAAAAAAAGGATTAAATTACTAAGTCACTTAAAAAATGTCATATTAATTATCATCAATAAATAATAATAAAATGAAAAATGAAAAACTTATTAGTATAATTTCAAGTGATCTGTTAAATCTATTTTACGATAAAAATAATTTTACAACCTCACAGATCACATGAAGCCATATTGCTTTCTATATTTATAATTTCTTCGTGACTAAAGGATTTATAATTTTAAATGGATGTTTATTTTTAATAAAATTTCACAATTATATTAATTAATTTTTTAAATTAAATATAAAGAAAAATATAGGTGTTTAAGAAACAAAATCGAGGTCGTCAATAGGGGTGTAATCGGTCTATCATTTTTTATTAGACCAGACTGTTAGCTATCGATTCATTTGGTCCGATTCAGCCCATGAATATTTATTTTCCTTTTTTTCCTCTTTTTTTGACAAAAAACATTAATATAAAAAATTAACTAAATTATTAAAATTAAAATTAACTGATCTCTTTTATATTTTATATATGGTTAATGAATATTAAATAATTTCATTATATATCTAATCAATGATGATTCCTTGGATGGAAATTACATATTAAACTTATACAACTACTATTTAAAATAATATAATATATAGATAAAATAGTATTTAAAATATATATACATCCAGTTAGTCTCAGTCCAGTCCGGTTAAAAAATACTACACCCTAAAACCGACTAATAAGATTCTCGGTTCGGTCCGGTTGGTTTTTTTGTTCCGACCCTAAAACCAACTAAAACTAATAAATTGTTATATCTCATCAATTTCATATCAACAATGCTACAGGTACACGGCCTGGGGTACCGTTTGCGTACACGGCTGATGTGGATCAATCCTTGCGGCCGATATTATTAAAAAGAAAACAAAAACAAAAACTCAGTTTCAGACTCTCATTCTCAGCATCAGAATCCTATTTTCCATCCATCCACACCGTCGGGTCAAAGCCCATAGTGACGTCGAAGCCTCATCTACGCCGCTGGTTGATTTCAGTGTTAGAGAAAGTGCCGTCGTGCCGTCGTGGGTACACCCACAACCAAATTCGTCATCATGAGATCACCATTACATGACTGAAAATCAACTGGGTTTACAGAATTTTACCAGGTATGGTTCAAGAGAGTCGAATCCAAGATTAACAAAGTCTATCTCCGGTGAGAGCGGACAAGCAAAGAATGGATGGCTTGCTCTTGCTTTGCGACATTTGAATCTGCACACTCACTTATTGCTTTTTTCAAGAATGGTTTGTTGTTTAGTAATTCCACTTAAATTCCCAAAAAAAAAAAAGATAGCTCACCTCCGAAATGAATAGCATACATAATATGTGAGATGGGTCTCGTATATCCCTCATTTATTCGTATGAACAGATTGGTAGGTGGCTAGGGGTATAATAGAACCTTTCCTGAGCCAGTGAAGGAAGTGTTTTCGGAGTGAGCGAAGGACTATCTTGTCTTTGTGTGCGATACGAGACTTTTCCCTTCAAAGTATCATGAAAGTCAAAACCCAAAATGAATAACATTCCCACAAACCCAGAAAAAAAAGAAGAAGAAAGAAAGAAACGATTTTGAGACAAAACACAGATGAGGATGCATGGCAGAACACATATACCATCTTTGCCAGGTACAGACAAGGAAGTGATGGTGCAGCCCAGGTTGGTAATGAGGACACTCATTGTTCCATTATTGAGTTCGAAGAGCTCTGGCTTCAAGTTTGGATGTGACATTGGAATTTCTTTGAGACTTCAAAGGATTCAGCTAGAGAGAGTTGTGATTTGGGGAGAATGAAATGGATATTCGAGCGGAGTGGAGGCCAAACAATAAAAGCGCACCGTTTTAATAATTCCACGTGGAATCACGGGTATGCGGGAGGTACCCCTCCCGGGTACAATTAGCATTTTTCATTTCATATTAGTTAATATACTGCCAAAGACACTATCATGATGCAAGAATTATCCCAAGCAATATTAGTACATGAAGTGATTGTTTATGGAGATAATTAACAGCATAGAATGCTCAGCCCCGAACCAAATAATATGACTTGATATAGATTCTACCAGAGAAAAACTACAGCTCATGATGTGCCCCTATGTCGAATTCAATGGTCTTCACAAAGAGACAAACACCTTATAAGAGATTATCAAGTTGTGTTTGCAGATCCTGTATCGACACCATATTGATGACGCTTTCTATCTCTTCAGCGGAATATTCTGCTTTTAGCATGGACTGTACTTGTACGTGGGCTTCCACAATGTTTGTTCTGCAATACCAAAATTTTTTAAAAAAATTAAAAAAACAAAAATCAAAGTGCACTTGATTAATAAATTATTCGGTTGAATTGTCAGCAAGAAAAAGTTGGCACAGTCACAATTAACAGTCTCACAGTGACGCCCTGATCTCACAGACACAAGATTGGACGAACAAATTGCCAACTATGAGTTTGAATCATTAACTCACTTTATTGGTTTGAAAAGTATTGTTCGTGTTGATGGGTTCTGCAGATAAAGCTTCATCTTTGCCATCACTGTTGGCAACTCTTGCTGAATAGCAGCACTTACCTGTTCAGGAAATACAAAATCAACGCAAACAAGCCTCAAAACATTTCAAGACAATCCTTTCATATGAGATATATCATGTGCACGCGCATGTTGGAAAAGAATTTATCATGCACCAACCACCCTCATCTTTAATATAATTCCCATTTTCAAAGCAAAAATCAGGAGAACTTTTTGGAGAATGCTCCATAAACATAATTGCATGACAACTATTTATTGAAGTTCTATAAAATCAACAAAGATTACACGACATACCTTCTGAACAAGTTCAGCCACCTTATCTGGAGTAGCAAAAGCTTGATCCTTAAGTGGTTTGGCCATAACTGACTCAAGCTTTTGATTTTGATTGCCGGAGGATAGGGCAAATTTCACAGCTGTCACCTATAAAAACACCTTTGAAACTTCTTAGACTTTATACTTCTTCTAAAACGACAAAGTAATTGACTCTGATTGAAACTCCACGAAAACTAAAATTGACACACAAATATGAGAAAATCTTAATCTCTAATGATTACAACCAATCGTGGTTAGGCAGCCCACTCACACCTTAATACTGCAAATCATTAGTGGAGTAGGTTTTTATATATCTTTGTGGCGCATTAGTTGTAGACTGATATGAAGTCATCTTTGAGACACAAGATTAAGAGATATGAGATTCAAGAATGTACATTTCTCACTCTTTCCCAGGAATGAAGTCATGTCAGTTTTTTTTTTTTTTTTTCCTTTTCAATAAGTGCACATCCGATGGACTGAATCCAGGGCCTGGTGTCTTATTAGCTAGCTAGAAGTTTCCAGCATTATATTCTGAAGTCTAACTACTTAAATACTGATGAAAAAGACAAACCTTGGTAACAAATGAAAGCATAGGATCCACAACTAGCTTAGTGACTGACATAATGAACTCCTCACAAGTGACTTTTAGGCTTTTTTCAAGATCCTGCAGATAAATGAACTACCAAAGTAAGGGATCGAAATGGCATTAAAAAGAAATAGTTTGATAAATTATCAATAATAGTTCCAACAAGCATCATGGTATATATTGACAGAACTTGAAACAGAACTGACAACCACCCATCCACAAAACTTCAGTTATTCCCTAAAATCATTAGTTGGAACAGTTGGTGACATAATTAGAAGAGGAACAAAGCAATCACCATGGTTTATAAAAATTTATTATTTGCTAATTGCATAATCCATAAGGAGCACAAACGAGAGACTGACAAAAGACGCACAAACTAATGGTACCAACAGCCTTCAGTAACTGAAGCATTTATAGAAAGCATAATTAGCAGTATGACTATCAATTTTTTGATAAGTAATAAATCTTTATTGGTAAGTACAAAGGGCACAACTATGGTACATGGAGTATGACCATGAATTCTAACAGCATAGTAAATTGAATGCAATATGTTATGGCGAAAGACGCAGAGAAAATTGCACATACAACTTAAAATCCAGAATGACTTCATAAGAACACAAGTTACATGTCTTCATTTGAGGCACACTTGTTCATTCCAATAACCTCTTTTATCAGCAAACATTTTTTTCTCATGCCTTCCAAGCATACCAAAGGAGTGGAAGTAGTAAATGCTGCCAAAATGTCAACAAAGGAATGTGCTGTACAACTCATGTAAAGATTGTGTTGTAAGGCAAACTCACAAACCTTCTTTGCATCTACTTGACTTTCCAAAACTCTGGGAGACAAGGTCCTAGCCAAAGAAGTTGATCTTGACCAGTCAAATAGTGAAGCTTGACCTCTAAGAATACGTCTTAAATGTTCCTGACAGTGGAATCGACAAGGTAAGAATATCCATTACAGTGGAAGATAATATAAATTTTCTAATTAGAAGAAAACATGTAAAAAAAAAAGAGAGAACTAAATAGGTTCTTTAATTCCAATCTTGAATGTACCACATTCTAATTTATCTAGTAATTGGCCACTGTCCTATTCATTCATTGGTAAAAGGACCCAAATGAAGAAGGAAAATGATAGACATAAGTCTATTTTACATTGTTGTAAAACTCAGTTGTAAGAGTATCATTATTTTACAAAATGTCATTCATTTAAAATAGAGTTGTAAAATAGTTGTAAAACAGTTACATTTTTATCACCACTCAATGAAGAATGGAGATCACACTATTAAGATAACAACTAAACCACCACATTTTTTTTAGTTCATAAAAATTTATTTCAGAATCAACACAACAGATTCCAGCCCCCTGCAATAGCCTTTTGATTCCTGTTTGACCTTACCAAAGTGAAAAATACTCCAAAACTTGCAAGCCAAACAAAACAAAGAGAGTCCACTCTAGGGCCTAGAGTGGAGAGAGATGGACGCATGAAGTGGGCCTTACAGAATTTGTCAAGCATTTAATGCTGCCTGAGAATTCACTAGGAGTGTCAAACATTAATGTTGTAAGGTCCACTTCATCTCTCTTCTACTCTAGGCTCCTAGAGTTCGGATAGGAACTCTAGGGCATCCAAATACAAAATCATGAAGTCCAAGACCAAAAATTGTAATTATAATGCACAAGGGCGTGTATTTATTTGAAATGCAAGAATGGAAAAGCAGGAAAAAAAAAAATTATGTACTCCACAGGAGTGTCAAGCATGTGACTTATTTGCAAGCAGAAACAAGAAATAATAGAAATGCTCTCAACTCAATGAGAGCTCTAGCCTGAGAGATACCAGCAAATGGGAGAAATCCAGTTCCTTGTGTGTAACTGAAAATTCGATATCGAAGGGTGCAATCTGGAACACAATGATTGTTATTAATCATTTCAATAATATTGCTTGATGGAATAACAACCAGGGAAACACAAAAGAGAGAAGAGGTATGACCTGCTCCCTTAAAATAAGAAGATGTTTTATGAGGAAGAGCTGCCCATCCATCAATGATGACCTCTTTACAATGAGTTTGCTTGCTTTCTGTAGCGGATAGAAGTAAAAACTAATTAGAAAAACACATAGCAAAACTGCTACACATGAAATGCAGTTGTTTATTGACATGCTCGAATGGGCATCATAAAAAGTAGGTCAACATAGGAAGCCTCCTCACACAGATAAAGATGACACAGTAACTAAAAAACAATAACTTGCACCGATATGGATAACTTCCCAGTAGTGCATTCTACTAAAGAAATAATTGTTCTTTAGCATACTTACTTGGATGGATATGGAGCAAACTTCTACAGCTTCCTGATAAAAATACCAAGACCAAACTTTCAGAGAAGTGTAAGAAAGGGAAATTAAAAGATTAAAAGCATAGCAAATATTAAAATACCTGTGCTAAACCTGTGAAAACTCCTGGCTCTAAGCGGCGATATAACTTTGAAAGCAATGATAGAGTTTTCTCAAGTGGTGGATACCAAGTTTTAAATACATCTGGATTTTCCTCGGCCTACAGTTTGATAAACATGCAGGAATAAATACATCTGAGTCAACATATGCTGGCAACAACCACAAGAGGAACACAATATACATCGTTCCACTCTGACCACTACCAAAAAGAGAGGTGTGACTTCTGCCAAATCAGCATGGCTAACACTCCTACAAGTTGGACACCCAACAGGCATCCAACAGAAGGATTAACGAAGAAATTTCTAGTTCACTGCAGCATCCCTACAGTAATCTCATACTGTATTTCTTCATCACATATTTCAAGTGAATGAAGTGCCTTTGTCAGCATGCCATATATATCTTTTCTTTTCTTTTCTTTTTTGATAAGTGGCGTGCCATATATATCTATATCTATCTATATCTATATATATGTATATATACACATATATAAATGTGTGTGTGTGTGTGTGTGTGTGTGAATAAGTTGCCAGCATTCTGTGCTATTACTTACATCCTGCCCAAGGGCATCAAAGAATAAATACATGAATTGCCAAAGATATTAATAAGATTGTCCAAATTTGCAAAGAGACTCTAACTCTAATATGCACGACAACAGAAACTGCATGAGTGAATCTTTGCCAAGCAACACAAGTCTTATAGTCATATGCTTTATATATATATTTTTTTTTTGATAAGTCATATGCTTTATATATATATATATATGTCTTATAGTCATATGCTTGTTTATACAAAGCTAAAAAAAGCAGTGCAAGGCACATTACAGCAGTAGCTTCTGATTCATTCTCAACAGATTGTTCCAGCTTCACAGGGTAATCCAAGTCTTCATCAGAAGGCAAATAGTTTGCTATCTACATAAGAAAATAGCAAAAGCTTCAAAACCAAATCAACATATATCAAGAAATAATGGCTTCCGCAGAAATTCAGGATGGAGAACGAGAAAAGGCACACTACAAAACTGATCTTTTTTTTTTTTTGATAAGTAATCAAATATATATTAATAGAGATAGGCAAAGCCCAAGTACACAAGATGGTATACAAGAGATAAGACCTATCTAGGTCGAGGTAAGGGAAACTAGAAAATCATGAAAATTCAGGCCATCAAAGTCTAAAGCAATGGCCCAAAGAAATAAAGTACGAAAAAATAGCATTCTAAGTTCCACCAGAGACCACTCTTGATTTTCGAAAATCCGATTGTTGCACTCTTGCCATATACACCACATAATACCAATCGGAATCATATTCCACATCGCCTTGATTTGTTGAACTCCTCCCGTAAGTGTCCTCTCGTAAGATAGCACAGAAGCTATCTTAGAGCCCAAGGGAAATGAATATACTATCCAACTCTTAAGCGTTTTATGCATTTCACTAAAACATGCCAAGTCACAAACGTCAGGTACCATAGAATACACAACTCCAGATGAGTAAAACCACCATTCTAATCCCTCCATGAGCCCAATTATGGTTTCTAAGCCTATAACTCTGTAAACGTATTCATACACACTTGCACAACACTCCAATACTACTTGTAACCGATCACTCAATCCAGATTCAGTATTTTTCCCCCACATACTGAGGAAAATTTATGATCTAACACATACCAGAGAGATCAACAGTATTAAATTTAGCAGAATGGCCATAAGGTAAATGATTATGTAGGAAGGAATTAAGTTTTCCCTTTTTATTTAGAGAAATGACATATGCATGGAAGCAATGCATGGAGCATACACAGAAAAAGGCAAAAAAAATTTATTATTCATTTCTGTTCACATGAACAGTAATAACCGGTAAAAGAGTTTTGCCTTCATCTGTGCATGGTCCATGTTTGCAGCATGACTCTTTAATTTATCTCCGCCTGGGATGAGTTGCAAGCATTGGAGGAAGGGGATGTTAATGAAGATTCTTTGTTAAGGAAGAATGTGGTAGTGACCGAAATTGAGAAAGTCTTCTTGATGGAAGAACTATCTTGGAGGCAAAAATCAAGGGCGCTTTGGTTGAAGGAGAGGGATAAATGCACTAAGTTTTTTCAACAACACTATTGAAGTACTTCACTCAGGTTCAAATGTGTTACATTCCCCTGAAGAGATCCAAGATCATATAGTGCAGTATTATGAGGATCTCTTAGCTGAAAAAGTAGCGTGGCGTCCCAAACTTGACAGCTTAAGTTTTGACCAACTGGATCCGGATGTTGCAAGTTGGATGGAGAGACTCTTTGATGAAGAGGAGGTGCATCAAGTGGTGAGAGGTATGTGCAAAGATAAAGCCCCGGGTCTAGATGGTTTTTCTATGACTTTCTTTCAAGAGTGTTGGGATATATTGAAGGAGGAAGTGATGCAGATTTTCCATGCTTTTCATTCTAATCTTAGCTTTGAGAAGTCATTAAATGCTACTTTCATTGCACTCATCCCAAAGATAGCTAGCGCCCATGACTTGAAAGACTTCCGGCCTATTAGCTTGGTAGGTGGGATCTACAAAATCATTTCAAAGGTATTTGCTAATCGTATGAGTTTGGTGATGGCCACACTCATTTCCAAACCTCAAAATGCTTTCGTTCGGGGTCGGCAAATTTTGGACTCAGTTTTGATAGCAAATGAGTGTTTGGACAGCCGGTTGAAGGCCTCCCGGGGGTCCTTTGCAAGCTAGACATGGAAAAGGCTTATGACCATGTGTGTTGGGACTTTCTTTTCTATATGCTTAGAAGATGTGGCTTTGGAGATAGGTGGTGTGAATGGGTTAAACATTGTGTTTCGACCGCTTGGTTCTCAGTATTAGTCAACAGAAAATCTTGTGGTTTTTTTCAGACTTCGAGGGGTTTGCGTCAAGGGGATCCGCTATCACCTTTCCTTTTTGTTATAGTGATGGAGGCTTTTAGCCGCATGGTGGAGGCTGCGGTAAAGGGGAGATTTCTTGCAGGTTTTTTGGTGGGAAACAATAGTAATAGTGTCAGCTCCATCTCCCACTTACTTTTTGCAGATGATACATTCATCTTTTGTGATGCCGTTAGTGAACAGATTCAAGCTCTAAGGGCAGTTTTGTGACACCTCCACATCACCTTGAAGCGGTTTTGGGACTCAAGGTGAATTTGGGAAAGTCGGAGTTGGTACTGGTGGGGGATGTGAGTAATATTGCTTCTCTAGCAGAGTTGTTGGGTTGTAAAATTGTCTCTCTTCCTATGAAATATCTTGAACTTCCTTTGGGGGCGTCATTCAAAGCAAAGAGCATTTGGGATGGGGTGGTAGAAAAGATTGAGAAAAGACTATCGGGGTGGAAGCGCCTATATCTATCAAAAGGGGGAAGATTAACTCTTATCAAAAGTACCCTCTTCAATCTCCCCACTTACTATCTTTCTTTATTCTCATTACCGGTGTGCGTGGCAAACCGGATTGAAAAGTTGTTTAGAGCATTCTTGTGGGGTGGCATGGGGGAGGAAACTAAATTTCACCTTGTAATTTGGCCAAGGGTGAGCTGTCCGATTGTGAATGGTGGGCTAAGGGAGCGAAATTTGAGTACTTTTAATAAGGCACTCCTAGGGAAGTGGTTGTGGAGGTATCAAATGGAAGAGAACTCGTTGTGGAGGGCGGTTATTGATCACAAGTATGGTAGTGTGTGGGGAAGATGGTGCTCTAAGTAGGATAGGGGGTCTTATGGAGTAAGTTTATGGAAGTTTATTAGAAAGGGGTGGAAAACTTTTGAAAAACATATTAAGTTTGAGGTGGGTGATGGAGTAAGAACCCGCTTTTGGTTCGATACTTGGAGTGGGGAGCGGAGAGCCCTCTTTACACTGCTTTTCCAGTTGTTTTTAATTTGGCAGAAAATCAGCAAGCTGCAGTTTCAGATTTGTTGTGTTGTGTAAATGGGATGGTAACTTGGAATGTCATTTTTACTAGAAATGCTCAAGACTGGGAACTTGAAGAAATGGCAGATTTTTATAGCTATCTATATTCAGCAAAGCTAGGAGGTAATGGAGGTGATCGTATGTTGTGGATACACACGGGGGGAAAGACTGTCAAATCTTTTTATAAGGCTTTGACAGTTCAACAACCCACATTCTTTCCGTGGAAGAGCATTTGGAAGGTTTTCGTGCCGTCTAAAGTTGCTTTTTTTACTTGGACAGCTGCACTTGGGAAGATATTGATAGTTGATAATCTAAGGAAGTGGGGTATGGTGGTCACGGAATGGTGCTGCATGTGTAAAAGGAATGCGGAATCGATAGATCACTTGCTTCTACATTGTGAGGTGGCTGGGAAGTTGTTCTCAATAGAGCTGGGCTGAGCTGGATAATGCCTAAGAGTGTGGTGGAACTACTAGCGTGCTGAAACAGAAGGCACAATAGCACTCAACTGGCAGCAGTGTGATACCTTTGTGCTTAATGTGGTGTTTATGGTCTGAAAGGAATGATAGGTGTTTCAACAACAAGGAGTGTGCAGCAGGGAAAGTCTGGAATTTATTTGTATTCCTCTTTTATAGTGGTTTTCTGTTGTTGTACTGAAGGGTGGGAATGTCCATGAGTTTCTATCTTCTTTTCAGCTCACTAGAATGTAATTAGGTGTCTCACTTTGTATACTTCCTGTGTACTTGGGCATTGCTTAGTTTCATTCTTTTAAATAAAGATTTTTACTCATAAAAAAAAAAAAAAATGATCTCTGCACCGATTTCAATGGCATGAGTTTTTATGACTTCCTTGTATCCATAGTATAACAATGGCAAGTGTTGTTCTTGTATATGCCCTGTGTACTTGACTATGGCCACTTTCGATCATTGATAAAATTATTATTTACCGATCCAAAAAAATTTATCTCCCCACCGACAAGCAAAAGCTTCAATGCCTACTTATAAAAAAAAAAAAAAAACAAGAAGAAAAAGAAAGCCCCAATGCCTCAAAAGGCATCAACGCCTAAGACCATCCTCATAATTAGATAGAAGGACACATAGGAACACCATCATTGTAGAAGAAAATCAATTCTGACAAACACGTGACCTAAAGAAATCAGGTGAACAAGTTTTCAGAGCCGGTCAGCAAGAGATATGCTGATTTTTTTTCTTTTAAAAAATGGTTGGTATATACACTGCAGTATTAATGATTCATGGATCAAGAATAAAAAGTACCTCGTCACGAATATGTGTTCGAGCACGAAAAGTCAACCTCTCATGAACATCTGCTAAAATTCTTTGTAATGTAGGGCGTAGCCCAGCTAATGGTTCACTCCGCCTATTTAGCTGTTCTCCCAAGACTTCAGCTTTGAGGATATCAACAAGTTCACACAGAAAATTGATATTTGTTTCATGAATAAGTTTTGGGCGGAGTGTGTCATATAAATAAGTAGAGCTGCAAAATAAGTTATCACTGTCACAAGAATTCAATATTATCTGACAATGAAAATAAACAAGCAAAACCATGTTGAATAACTCCAATGTCGAAAAAAGATCAGAAGTATAGAAATGAATAATGGATTTCTACTGTAGGGATAAAAACAAGCTTACATGCCAACAACTTTCCAAAGTTGTCTGATACTTCAATTCTATGGAAAAAAAAAATTGGGAAGAACGAACAAAAAGATAAAAAAAGTTGATCTCCTTAAATCAGAAAAGACAACTTATGTCCCAAATTTTTTTTGATAAGTAACTTATGTCCCAAATTTAACAAGAAATAATAAGAGAACTCCCTCAGACAAGTTAAAGGAACTTTCTTTGGCCAAAAAGAAAAAACATATTTCCTAGTTTTCATGAAAACCCAAAATTAAAAACATTCAAATTACTTAATGTAATATACTAATCTCCCAAATAATGTACTGAATTCTACGGGATTAAAGCACCCGTGGATAAATTTCCATTGAAGGTCATCCAATATAACCTAAACCTGAAATTTCATTTCTGAGAAAACGAGTAACTACTTTTTCAGTCATTGCTATACAGTTTAAGTTAAAAACACTAAATCTAAGCTACTTATTAACCTCAAAAAAGTGAAAAGAAAAAGATAGGAAGGAAAAGATGGAGTGGGGGAAGGGAAAAAACCAACTATGGAGAAAAAGGCTTGAAAACTTTTTGATAAGTGAAAATAGCTTCAAAACTCACAGGGGATCTATTAAGGGAGCCAGACTTGAAGCGTCCTCAGTAGAAGATGGGAAAAAATGATCAAAGAGCTGATGTTCAAGCTGACAGACCTGCAGTTTATATTAGTTTCAATCAAAGGACCCAGAGAAAAGGAAAGGACGCAAAAACTCAATCCACCAAGATTTAAACGCAAGTTATTAAGTTAGAGGCCTGAGACACCAGCAAATAAAATATTGGCGACAAAATATTGTTTATCAAAATCAATCCTACCTGCATTAGATATGCACATCCAGATCTAGTTAATGATGGCAAGGACTCTTTCTTTGCAAATTCAGATATCCGTTGATGCACTATGCCTCTTACCTGGATAGCATGAGACATAAGAAACATAACCAACTGACCAACTAATGAAATAATAAAATTATATTCAAAACAAACAATCAGCTCACCAAGGAAAGCCGCTGTTCACAATATAATCTGTGGCATTCTGCAAGAAGTTGAACATATTCTTTCCTTGATGATCTGCTTTCAATTCCCTCCAGCACTGGCTTAAGCTGCAAAAGCATATAAGCTTAAGTTGCCTCCAGACAACAAAGATCTAGAAAGATCAAGTTGTAGCACACATCCTATTCCCAAATCAAATAGATCCTGGTAGAGTTAAAAAGATTTATGCTTTTTAAGCCTGACTTCACTCACCGGTGTAGTGGGTAGTCTGGAATTAGATTTTTCCGTTCATATAACAGCTTTAGTTTGAAGCCAAAGAAAATGGTTACCTCACTTGCTGCTGCTTTGAAACGAACATATATAACAGACGCCTCTACACCTTCAGAGACAGCTGTTTTTCCGCTGCCACTAGATCGGATTGCTGCCTGGACCTGACAAAGGGAATAACATAACTGAAGCCTGAAGCCTGAAGCCTGAAACCTCTACCATCTACTTATGTATCTGTGTGTGTGACAACCATTCAAGTGCATATGCTCAGTTCACCTGAGAAGAAGCACTTTTGAGAACAGAAAGTACATGAGAACGGATCATGCCCAGAGCTCGAGACTGTCAAACATGTAAGTTTCTTATGTTATTGGAAGTCATAATAAATCATACTGACAATAGTTTCACACCCTAGAAAAGGATGGAAACTTTGGTTTTCACCCACTCAATTACCTCATAAATGTGAACATCAAAGTCATTTGTGTTACCTGAAGTTGTCGAAACTTGAGCAAGTAAACACTGGATTCTAAATACTCTGGATTGCTTTCAACATACCTAAAATAGGCACACATTAAATAATGGTAAAATCCCACTGCCCTGTTACCTACAAATAACAATAATACAGTGCCCCAACTACAAACTCACAAGGTTTTTAGCCAAGTAATGCACGACCTAAAAAATTATAGAAAATCACTGATGTATAAATCACCCACTTACGAAATGCACTCATCAAGCTGCTTGAGCAGAGGGACAAAGTTTTCATTTCCAACGTTCATATTTGGAGAATAAAAATTTGAAGAAATCTGCACGTAGTGGTCAAATTAGTTAAACCATTTGCATAAAATTGTTCAAAACTGTTATTTCATATATGTGTGTATGTATATGAGTAAATAAAACTCATCCAGCCATGAAGGATTGAAGCCACAACCTCAACCACTGGCAACAAAGCATATAGGAGCTCCACACAAACTTCAAATAATAATATTCAGTTTGATTCACGTTTGCATAGCTAAAATTGCCTATTGATACTAAAGAAAATAAATAATACGTAGAAATTGGCACATGCAAAAGCGCCCATATAAGAGAAAGTGAATAAATAGTTCCAAATAGATTATTTTAGTATTACAAACAGTGGTCAAAAGTAAATAAGAAAGGACGACACAATTTTAACAAATTAAGTCTGTCAGCAGTAGCAGTTGAGGATTCTTTGTTTATGAGTTTTCCCGATTCTTACATAATTAATAAAGATGTTGGTTTCTCATAAACAAGCTACTGTATATCTTCTCACAAAAGATACGAGAATATTTTTATGTACAAAATATACATGATTACTGACCTAGTTTGGAGGTGACTCAAGAATTCCTTAGAGAAGCACTCTACATTTTAACATGTAGAAGATTGAATAAACCAGAGTGACTACAGAAGAGGTTTTGACAGATGATAATAACTTTATTAGTAGGAAGCTGCTAGTTTTTACATATCAAACTGTTGTTCCAAACCATTTCCCATCACTTGATTAATATTTTTATTGTGGGCCTCTTCTGTTGAATATTGTATGGTACTAGACTATTAATCGAATGAGTTAAAGCAATCAGAAACTCTAGATAAGATAGCATTCAAACCTTACATTCTCCAATTCATCAAAGTACTTGAGTTTACTACGAAGTGCTTCTGCAAACTCAATCAGTCGTTGCTTCTCCATAACCTGCAACAAAAAGGGTAAAATGAGAAGACAGATTGACTATTTCAACCAAACTGCTTTACTACATAATGTAGTTTGTGAGGTGTGGCAAAAATTTCAAATCCAGAATTATCATACGTCCAACATAACACAATCAACTAAAGTAAGCAACATTAACACTAATCATGTTTTCTTTTACTGCGTCTCCCAAGGGTAAGCTATGAAAATAACACGATCAACTAATGAATTTCCTTTACATTTTTTAATGCCGAGGAAAAGCACCATGCTCAATCTTTATCATGTCAGAATGAAGCCATATTTAAGTTCTCAGGACTTGACATTAACATTTACACCAGCCAACAGGTATGTGAGTGAAACATTGAAAAAAAGAAAGGTATGAAAGGACAGAAAAACATACCAGCCGGTCACATGCATCATGAAGAGTTTTAGTCTTTGTAGCTACTGCTTGATGCTGCAGCTGTAGTTCATCAAATAAAGCCAGGGTGTCATCCACCTGCACCAGAGGGAGCTCAGACATCTTAAAAATCAAAATAGTTCACCACTGTATATTCAGAACAAAGTTCTGTGAAAGAGTCAATTAGCAATGGAAAATTCAGTAACACGATAGATGTCCATAATGACCGTACCTGGCCAAGTAAACCATCACATGTCTGTATGCGCTCTGTTAAAGTGGTTACATATTGTTGATATTTCTCATCTGTCTAAGGATAGAAAAAAATGAGGTGGAATTAGCAATTATTCACACTAAAGACAAAATTAATCATGTTACAACGGGAAATAATAACTAACCTCCGACTTCATAGACGACTCAAGACCAGTAAACCATTTGTAAAACTGCAACATAAAGGAAAGGCAGATGATGCAAAGCAAAAATTATAGATGTAAAGCTCATTTACCACAGAACCAAACAATAAATCGATATAACTTCTGTCAAACGCTCGTTTGGGACCAAAAGAAGAGGAATGATTAAAATTTAACAGAATCAATTTGAGGCAAGTTGTTCCCTATTCATCAATACACTCTTAAAGATCTAGGCTGCTTTCTCCTTGTTGAGGCAATGGTGACATTATAAAACGAGAAGCATAGTACAAATCCTTAAAGAACGAGGTTTGATGTTAACCCCACATTGTCAAGACTCTGCCCGACAAGCCACAAAGCATGAATCAGCCAAAAGCCCCCAAAGGTGCTGCCCAAAGATCCATAAATATCACAGAATGCAGACGGGCAGAAAAAACAAACATATTACATGAAAATGGGAATGGCAGTGATCTTGTGCAAGAGATATGAGCAAGATCTTAATTAAAGACTAATAAAGAATGCCGTCTGAAGTAGAAGAAGCATAAGCCTTAAGATGTAGATAAGAAACCAACAAGGATACGACATTTGTTAAACAGCTTAGATGACTCAAGACCAGTAAACCATTTGTAAAACTGCAACATAAAGGAAAGGCAGATGATGCAAAGCAAAAATTATAGATGTAAAGCTCTGTTACCACGGAACCAAACAATAAATCGATACAACTTCTGTCAAACACTCGTTTGGGACCAAAAGAAGAGGAATGATTAAAATTTAACAGAATCAATTTGAGGCAAGTTGTTCCCTTTTCAACAATATACTCTCCAAGATCTTGGCTGCTTTCTCCTTGTTGAAGCAATGGTGACATTATAAAACGAGAAGCATAGTACAAATCCTTAAAGAACGAGGTTTGATGTTAACCCCACATTGTCAAGACTCTANGATGAGTAAATAAAACTCATCCAGCCATGAAGGATTGAAGCCACAACCTCAACCACTGGCAACAAAGCATATAGGAGCTCCACACAAACTTCAAATAATAATATTCAGTTTGATTCACGTTTGCATGGCTAAAATTGCCTATTGATACTCAAGAAAATAAATAATACGTAGAAATTGGCACATGCAAAAGCGCCCATATAAGAGAAAGTGAATAAATAGTTCCAAATAGATTATTTTAGTATTACAAACAGTGGTCAAAAGTAAATAAGAAAGGACGACACAATTTTAACAAATTAAGTCTGTCAGCAGTAGCAGTTGAGGATTCTTTGTTTATGAGTTTTCCCGATTCTTACATAATTAATAAAGATGTTGGTTTCTCATAAACAAGCTACTGTATATCTTCTCACAAAAGATATGAGAATATTTTTATGTACAAAATATACATGATTACTGACCTAGTTTGGAGGTGACTCAAGAATTCCTTAGAGAAGCACTCTACATTTGAACATGTAGAAGATTGAATAAACCAGAGTGACTACAGAAGAGGTTTTGACAGATGATAATAACTTTATTAGTAGGAAGCTGCTAGTTTTTACATATCAAACTGCTGTTCCAAACCATTTCCCATCACTTGATTAATATTTTTATTGTGGGCCTCTTCTGTTGAATATTGTATGGTACTAGACTATTAATTGAATGAGTTAAAGCAATCAGAAACTCTAGATAAGATAGCATTCAAACCTTACATTCTCCAATTCATCAAAGTACTTGAGTTTACTACGAAGTGCTTCTGCAAACTCAATCAGTCGTTGCTTCTCCATAACCTGCAACAAAAAGGGTAAAATGAGAAGACAGATTGACTATTTCAACCAAACTGCTTTACTACATAATGTAGTTTGTGAGGTGTGGCAAAAATTTCAAATCCAGAATTATCATACGTCCAACATAACACAATCAACTAAAGCAAGCAACATTAACACTAATCATGTTTTCTTTTACTGCGTCTCCCAAGGGTAAGCTATGAAAAAAACACGATCAACTAATGAATTTCCTTTACATTTTTTAATGCCGAGGAAAAGCACCATGCTCAATCTTTATCATGTCAGAATGAAGCCATATTTAAGTTCTCAGGACTTGACATTAACATTTACACCAGCCAACAGGTATGCGAGTGAAACATTGAAAAAAAGAAAGGTATGAAAGGACAGAAAAACACACCAGCCGGTCACATGCATCATGAAGAGTTTTAGTCTTTGTAGCTACTGCTTGATGCTGCAGCTGTAGTTCATCAAATAAAGCCAGGGTGTCATCCACCTGCACCAGAGGGAGCTCAGACATCTTAAAAATCAAAATAGTTCACCACTGTATATTCAGAAAAAAGTTCTGTGAAAGAGTCAATTAGCAATGGAAAATTCAGTAACACGATAGATGTCCATAATGACAGTACCTGGCCAAGTAAACCATCACATGTCTGTATGCGCTCTGTTAAAGTGGTTACATATTGTTGATATTTCTCATCTGTCTAAGGATAGAAAAAAATGAGGTGGAATTAGCAATTATTCACACTAAAGACAAAATTAATCATGTTACAACGGGAAATAATAACTAACCTCCGACTTCATAGACGACTCAAGACCAGTAAACCATTTGTAAAACTGCAACATAAAGGAAAGGCAGATGATGCAAAGCAAAAATTATAGATGTAAAGCTCATTTACCACAGAACCAAACAATAAATCGATATAACTTCTGTCAAACGCTCGTTTGGGACCAAAAGAAGAGGAATGATTAAAATTTAACAGAATCAATTTGAGGCAAGTTGTTCCCTATTCATCAATATACTCTTAAAGATCTTGGCTGCTTTCTCCTTGTTGAAGCAATGGTGACATTATAAAACGAGAAGCATAGTACAAATCCTTAAAGAACAAGGTTTGATGTTAACCCCACATTGTCAAGACTCTGCCCGACAAGCCACAAAGCATGAATCGGCCAAAAGCCCCCAAAGGTGCTGCCCAAAGATCCATAAATATCACAGAATGCAGACGGGCGGAAAAAACAAACATATTGCATGAAAATGGGTATGGCAGTGATCTTGTGCAAGAGATATGAGCAAGCCTTAAGATGTAGAAGCATAAGCCTTAAGATGTAGATAAGAAACCAACAAGGATACGACATTACCTGGTTTGTATTGACCAAGAAAGGTTGGATAGCAGGACCAGAATCTTGGAGAGGGGTGTCCTTAGCGGAAACGGAAACCGAAACGGACAAGGCGTTATCCGGGTGGGAGACATGGTCTANAAAGGATACGAGATTACCTGGTTTGTATTGACCAAGAAAGGTTGGATAGCAGGACCAGAATCTTGGAGAGGGGTGTCCTTAGCGGAAACGGAAACCGAAACGGACAAGGCGTTATCCGGGTGGGAGACATGGTCTAGTGCAAGATTGGGCGGAAAGGGTCGTTCCGCAANGGGTGGGAGACATGGTCTAGTGCAAGATTGGGCGGAAAGGGTCGTTCCGCAACCGCATGAGACAGCGTTAGAATTGCTGCTTGTTGCTGATCCGTTAGGGGAGCATTCTGCGCCACCGAAGAAAATTTCAAACAAAGGAAGCGTTTGCGATCATAAAAAAGCGCACAGATCCAATACTAGCAAAGCAAGATTTCGGATTTAAAAATGCAGATCTTGAAACAACAAAGCTCGATATCATATATACAGCAAAGAAGAATAAGTCAATCGCATATACCTGTTCCCAAGTTGAGGCGAAGTTGTAGCCTTTAGAAATTGCTCCCGATTTCGGAAGGGTAGGAGCGCTTAGTTTCGTGCTTGCCATTTGCACTCTCAGTCCTTGACTTCCCTCCTCCTCCACAACAAATCTCATTCGTCAGCTTCCACTCTCAGTCTCGGAAAATATACCATAGCCGTCCGGTGGCTGTAAATCAGAGCGTCCGCCGATGAAATCGGGTTCTTGAGGGAGGAGTACGTTCGAGAAAATAAAAAGTGAAGGGGATACAGTCTTACAGAGCGCTAAAAACGAACGTTGCCGCCTCGCCGGCGCCGTTAACGTCTGCTTTTTAGTGAGATGTGATGTGGGGACAAATCGACCATCAGATTTGGTATTCTCACACGTGGCATCCATCCGATTAAACGAGAGAAAACCGACGGATCTCAAGCCGGATGGGAGCCACTCCGACGGGCGTCGCAATGCAAATAGGCGCATGTGAGAAAGCGACATGTCGTAAGGTACATTAGCGTGCAGTGTTGAGGCCCAACAACAACATGTTAACTTAAGAGCATGGGAATAAAAGTTGCAGCCCAGGAAAGAAGAATATGCCCAACTGGACAAGATTTTGGGCCTTATACCCACAAGAGAAGATAAAGACCCAAGTAAGTAAGAGGGATTGATGTACGTACGGTTACTAGCTTTGTTGTGACGCGCGACGTCAACCTTAGGATCTTTGCACTGGTGCCCCATCATGTCAAGTGAATCCAAGCCGCCGTAACATAAACAGTACGTGGAAAATTCCAGACTTCCTTCTCGTCTGAGGTAATGACAATCTAATGAAACCACAAAA
>QEOT01009612.1:47392-67795 GCA_003123785.1 Pterocarya stenoptera
TTTTTTTTTTTTTTATTTAAATCCAACCTTGCTTTCGAGTTTCACTTAGATAGTTAGATTCGAAGTCAAAGGCAGATCAATACTAGATGGGGATAAATTTAATAAGAGATTGGGAGTTTATTTTGTATTCGAGAACACGAACGATGATGATGATGATGATTTAAGGGTGATCCGGCATTATTGTTCTAACTTCTAATTACTGAATCGTTACCAACAAAGAAGAAAGAAGAATAAATGAGTGGAATCTTATAATCTGTTTTCTTTACAATTCACTTCGGTTACTTTATTATTAACTTATTTTGTGAAAAGACTAAGAGATTGTGTAATCACTTTTTTCTTTTTTAAGAAATGCATTTTACCTTTCTTGACATTTCTTCGATGTAATTCAATTGTTGGGTAGATGTGAAGGGATTTGCATGTGGGCAGGGGAAGGAAAGACTTATAATATTGGTTTCTGGTTTGGATACCCCTGTTCAAACTGTGGATTAATTGGCATTGTGGGGTTACAGCTTTAATGATATGTATGCATATTGACCGTCGTTATGATTGTCCTGTAATCTGTACAGCCTAAGACAAATATGTATGGTCTATGGGGCAAAAGCTATGAAATTTACACATGCACCTCCTCTTAATATTATATTTATACATATATACACACCAAACTGCATGCATGCATGTGTAGAAGACTTACAAGGACGTACGTACAAGAACATGATATCAATGGTCATGTTCACAGTTCACATTAGACGTACGATGAGAATGTTTTTGGGAAATTATTTTTCTTAAATATATATTATTTTGTACCAGGCATCAATAATGCATATAGTAATTCACGTACGTGGTCCTTCATTTGGACTAGGTATATATAATTCAGATGGCTCTATATATAACATAAAAGGTTAAGACTTGGTTTGGATAGTGAAAGTGTTTGAAAATGTTTGGATGGAATAAGAAAACTTAGAAAAGTGCTACAACTTGTTTGAAAAATAGAAAATATTATTCATAGTCTCTATAACAATCATCATTTTCACCATTCATGATGTAATATCAAATGATTAATAAATGATTAAAAGAAAATATTATTCAAATGATTAATAAATAGTACTCTCTCTTACAAATGAAATCATATCGAAACTCAACATATATAAATGCACACATAGTTTTCTTCCTTTTATTTCTTTTCACTTTTCTATTGAAAGGAAAATCTCAAAAGAGAATATATAGATTCCTTATTTGAAACTACAAAACCAACACAATTATTAATCTCAAACTATAACCTGAACTCGTTTTTCACGTTGTTTTAGTAACTAATAGCTTTGGTGAATACTTGGAAGTTGGAACTTTCATATAAAGCAAATTGCATCATTATATGTATGTATATGGTTTATATGTATATGGTTTATATGGCTTATATGTATATGGTTTATATGGTTTATATGTATATATATGTATATGGTTTATATGTATATATATGTATATGGTTTTATATGTTACAAGCAGTTTTAATGCATCAAGGTTTTTAATTTCTAATATATATGTATGTATGTATGCTTTTAGAAATATGATGTCTTAATTTATTCTTTCCATTGAAAAGATTTTTCAGTACTAAAGCTTTTAGTAATAAAGAATTGTTGTTTGTTGTCAGATGAGTTCGGCAGCAGGTGGAAATGAGGATTTGATTGATTTGGATCCATTTGAGTCAGAAAGTATTCAAAATGAGGAATCTAAAGCAAAACGAAGGAAACGATCAAACGTGTGGTCTTTTTTTGAAATGATTCCTGATTCTGAGATCAATGATGGCAAGCCACGAGCTAAGTGCAAGATGTGTGGAACTACTTACATGGCAGCGAGCAAATATGGAACCGAAAATATGAAGCGTTACATTGACACATGCCCTAGGAGAAGTTCATGAGATATTGGTTAGATGATGCTATCACAAAATAGTGAAAATATTTCGGTAAGCTCTCATAAATTTGATGCTGAAGAATATAGAGAGATTTTGATAGCTGCTATTGTGAGGCATGAACTGCCTTTTCGGTTTGTTGAATATTCGGGAGTGAGATCTTTATTACAATATTTGCGTCCAGATGTTCCAATTATTTCTAGGAATACTGCCAAGGCTGATTTGGTTAAGATATATAATCGAGAAAAAAAAAGATTAAATACATGTTAAATGATTCTCCTGGTAGAATTAGTTTAACATCTGACTTGTGGACTTCTATAACCACTGATGGTTATATGTGCATTACAACACATTTTCTGGATAAGAGATGGGTTCTGCAGAAAAGAGTTTTGAACTTTTCTTTTATGCCACCACCACATAATGACATATTTTTGTCTGAAAAAATTTATAATTTGCTATGTGAGTGAGGAATTTAGCACAAAATTTTTGCATTGACTTTAGACAATGCTTCTTCTAATGATGTTTCAGTAGAGTTGTTAAGAACTCAATTGAACATTAAGAAAGCTCTTGTTTGTGATGGTGAGTTCTTTTATCTTCGTTGTTGTGCTCATAGTCTGAATTTGATTGTACAAGATGGGTTAAAAAAGATTGATTTTGCTATCCAAAAAGTTCGTGAAAGTATCAAGTATGTCAAAGGATCACAAACAAGGAAAGTAAAATTTTTAGATTCAACAAATCAAATGTCTTTGGATAGCAAGAAAGGGTTAAGACAGGATGTCCCCACTAGATGGAATTCTACTTTTCTTATGCTTGAGAGTGCTCTTTTCTATCGTCGTGCCTTTAGTCATTTGGAGTTGACTGATTCCAATTACAAGCATTGTCCATCAATATCTGAGTGGGAAAAAGTACAGAAGATTAACGGTTTATTAGGAGTTTTTTATCAAGCCACTTGTAATTTTTCTGGGACCAACTACCCTACAGCCAATCTGTACTTTCCATCAGTGTTTTCAATTTATTTTAAATTGAAGCAGCACTCTGAAAGTGAAGATGAATACATGAAGACAATGTGTTGTAAAATGCTTGCCAAGTTTGAGAAATATTGGTCCGAGTTCAATGTATTATTGGCTATAACAGTTATATTGGATCCTCGATACAAGTTTCATTTTGTTGAATTCTCTTATACAAAGCTTTATGGAGAATGTTCCATAGAGTATATAAATGTTCGGAGCAAAATGTCATCTCTTTTCATGGAATATACTTCTTCTAGTGCTCCAACAATAACATGTTCTACCACGACTTCTGATAGCACTATTAGTAGAGCGGAAAGTCAGTCTTCATATAACAATAATTTATTACAGGTAATATCAAATAATATTTTTAATTTAATAATTTATATTATATTGTTGTTTCATATCATATATTGGTTTGAAATATTTTTATTTATTTTTTGTGTACAGGAATTTGATTCATTTAGACCTGATGATCTTTTTGCCCATATGAGAAAAAGTCAATTGGATCTTTACTTGGATGAACCTAGGGCAGATAGAAATGCAAAGATTGACATTCTTTCATTTTGGAAAGGAAATGAATTTCGTTATCCTGATTTTACTTGTATGGCTCGTGACATTTTGAGTGTTCCGGTTTCTACAGTTGCATCTGAATCTACTTTTAGTGTTGGTGGGCGTATCATTGATCAGTTTATGAGTGCACTAAAAGCATATATTGTTGAAGCATTAGTCTGCACTAGAGATTGGTTATATGGTGAAGAGCAAGGTAATATTATTTTGATTTTATTGAATAAATGACTAATTTTTCAATACAATAATATTATTTGATAATTTTACTGATATCTTTTTTTTAAGAGAAACACAAAAAGAAGTTCAATTGGACGAGTTAACCGAAGATGTAACAGAGTTGGAGAACAACAAGGGCAAGGACTTGGAGGGCGCTCGACCTCCTTCTTCAAGTTCTAAAATTGCTTAGATTTATGTTTTTATTATATTTGAAATTGTAACATTAATATATTTACTATGTGTGTTTTGTTTATTATATTTGGGATGCAATTTTAAGATGTTATTACAATGTGTGTGGAATCTGGATCATATTTGTTTGGATTGTAATTTTAGACTTGTAGTTAATTTTTAATTTTTTATAAATATTATTTATATTTAAATATTTATATAAAATCAATCAGGTCAAACGGGTCGTGTCGTGTCGTATCGTGTTTGTTCAACCCATTAACATAAACGGGTTAAAATGGAACGTGTTGGGTCGTGTCGTGTCGTGTCAATTTATTTCTGATTCACTAACGTGTCATAACGGGTCGTGTCGTGTCAACCCGTTATCTTACCGTGTCGTGTTCGTGTTTATCGTGTTGACACGAAACCCTTAACGGGTCGTGTTCGTGTTGACCCATTAACTGTAATATATATTTCGACACGACACGAACACGACCCGTTAACACGATTTGACACCCCTGGCTACTCCCCTCGCGCGCGCACGTCTAGACCATCCTCTCCTGCAACACAGTGGAAGGCGATGGATCTAGGCCAAATGGGTGAAGAAACCCATGAAAGAGTGATGGTGCGTGAAGGGCAGATCGAGGCTATGGGTGGCTGGGGTAAGTCAATGGTGGCCAATGGAGGCTCGAGGTGGCGGCTGGAAGCTGTGGGCTGCGGCGTACGGTGGGTTAAGGTGGAGAACCCGTGTATGGGTGAAACCCATTTCAAGAAAAAAGAGGGAGAGGGCTGCCGTGCTATGGAAGCTCGACGGTGGCTAGAATGGAGGTCAAGGGCTTGGTGGTGCTCGACGATGGCGCTGGAGGCTGATGATGACGGCGATAACAATGACGAGAGGGAGAAATCGTGTAGGAGAACCCATTTCGAGTTGAGAGAGGGGGCTACGCGTGGGGGTTTCCGTGGAGGCTTGAAGGTGGCTAGAGGTGGCCAGCTTTAAGGGGAGCCAATGTTGGTGGCCAGTGACACTGCAGGTGGCGCATGGTGGGGCTGGGTGAGCTGAGAGAGGGAATAGGGTAGGGGGAGGGGGAAGTGGGAACCCATTTCTGAAACGCACATTTTGTTTTTTTTATAAAAATAAAAAAAAAAGGAAAAAAAATGACACATATGGTGTGTTACAGATCAGTCGTGAACAGTGGCTGATCTAGAGTAAAACTCTTTTATATATGAAAATACCAAAATACATTAGAAGTTGTTAAACAGTAGAGATTAATTAAGGATATATTTAGATATTGAGATGGAAATTTTTTATTTTAGATGAAAATTTAAATATTATTTTTTAATATTATTATTGTTTTAGAATTTGAAAAAGTTGAATTGTTTATTATATTTTGTATGAAAATTTTAAAAAATTATAATGATAAGATGAAAACTTTGTATCTCATTCCACTTGACAAGCATATCCTAATTTGTTGTTTTTGTTTTGTTTATTCTAATATGACTGTTTTTACACAACTAGTTGGTTGAATTTGCTTAAATTGAAATCCAGAGATTAAAGTGACAACCAACCTAAAAAAGTAGTGTTAAAACATCCCTTATACTAAGAGACCATTTGATAACAAAATTGTTTTCAAGTATTAATCTTAAATATTTGTAAATATTTTATTTTCAAACATCATTTAAAGAAAAAAAACTTTTTAATTTTAATTTTTTTTATTTTTTAATATGATTATTACAACTTTTTCAAACTTTCAAACAAAATACAAAAAATAATATAACTTTTCCAAATTTTAAACAAAAACTATATTAAATAATTTTTTAACTTTATCATACTCTTAATCAACTTTTTATCTCTCATTTCTCAAAATTTAATAAAATATCTTAATTCAAACTATTTCACTACTATTTACAGATATTATGAGATATCTCAGGGCAGGTTTAGATACACAAATATTCTTATTTTATCTCATCCTATCTCATTTCATCATTACAACTTTTGATAATTCTCAAGTTTCCATACAAAAATATAATAAACAATTCAATTTTTTTAAATTTTAAAATAAAAGTAATACTAAAAAATTATATTCTAATAATATTTTATTCCACTACCATTCAAAACATCTCATCTCATCTGAACTGTCTATCCAAACCCAACTTAGTATCCAAACGAGCTCTAAAGGAAAATTCTATTTAGAGTTAATTATTATATTTTGCCCCCTCGAACTTTCACTTAATTCACAATTTACCTCCAAAACTACTAATTGCATCAAAGTAGTCTGTCGAACTTTCAAAACTTCTCAATCTCCCAATTCCATCTACTCGCAGCGTTAAATCTAATGAAAATTCACTGCAGGTGCTGCTAATGTCCATAACATTCACTGTAAAGATTTAATTTTTATCTAATTTATTATCATTGACCATATAAAATATAAAATAATATATGTTATCAATTTATAATAAATCATAATTCATTAAATAATTTTTTTAATTAATTTATATATGGTTAATGAATATCAAATAATTTCATTGTGTACATAGATTATTCATACTTGTTTGCAACTTAGGTATAAAATAATTTTATATATGGGTAATGATTAATTATTTATTATTAATTGATAGCATATATTATGTTATATTTTATATGGTCGATGATAATAAATTAGATAAAAATTATATTTTTGTAGTGAATTTTTGTTAGATTTAATACAATTGGTAGACGGAATATGAGGGATTGAAAAGTTTTGAAAGCTTGAGAGTCCACTTTGATGCAATTAGTAATTTCGGAGTTAGGCACATTGTGAATTAAGTGAAAATTTGAGGGGGCAAAGTGTAATTAACCCTTATATTTATAAGCCGGTGTACTATGAATAACGTACCTAATAGTCATAATTTGATTTGGAAGAGAAATTTTAAAATCTGAATCTTACAAATTAAATTTTATTATTTAAGTGATGTTAATAATGTGCTCTACACATTTACTCGGGAATATAATAACTCAGACTAAAAGAATCAAGAAATTTTCTTCCAATTAGCAAATATAGCAATAATTAATTAGAGAGAGAGAGAGAGAGAGAGAGAGAGAGAGAGAGAGAGAGAGAGAGAGAGAGAGAGAGAGAGCAGACATTTAAACTTATAAGATTGTTAGTTGCGATGCAAGAGTGACGTGGCCGCACAATATATATATATCGACGTAAACTAGTTTTTGTATAATCTTCTATAAAGTATTGAGATGCAAGGAATATTCCTCGTAATGATCCTCACAAGCATGCATTTACTTTTATTTTTTGTTTTTTGTTTTTAAAAGCAACCCTCCCATGAATTCATGAAGACAACTACTTAAATAAATGAGTACATGATATATATACCTTTAAATTTTCTGGTTTTGTGTTTTGAGGACATGATAATTTCATGAGTAAAACAGCTCTATAGTACATGCATGGTAATTATCTATATATATGTGTATATATATAATGCACTCATTTGTTTAAATTATATAAATTAATAAGTAGAAAATTAAAGATGCAGGACAATGTACACGTACAGCTTGGGAATTTATGATTTAGTGGAGGCATTAATGGTCTACTTAACTCCGAAAAAAGCATATTTCAATACCGAAAAGCGTTAATGGTCTTTCGTCTTGGTCGTCGTCGTTTTTCTTTTGTTTGGGCCATGCATGATCTAAATCAACGGTCAATTAATATTGGTGCAATGCAAACCCCACTGTTGAAATTTGCTGGAATTGGTCGGCATTGACAACGATTAATTGATATTAAAAAAGACATGGCTTGATTACCTTTTAAAACATGTTTTTTCATCCTAGAATATACCTTGGAAGCATGCATGCATTATTATTGAAGTTTGTTCTTATTCAGCAACTTCATACTTCCACCCACCATATATGTTATTGAATTAAATAACATAGGTAATGAAGGGAGATGTACGTACTTAGAACATAAAGCAATAGAAAATGGAAAGAAAGTAACTACGTGCACGAGGGGGTTGAAAAGGAAAAAGTAGAAGAGAATAAGAAGAAACTTGAGGTGAATTAATAAGGACGAATATTAGAAAAGATTGCACGTTATATATGGGCCGTTTTTTTCGAAGAAATTTGTATTTTAAGATTTTATAAAGTTTTAGGACAAAACTTTTAAGTTAAAAGATTAAATGTATGTTTAAAAGAATTGGGGCTAAAATCAGATATAGTTACAACAGATGTGTTGGTAGCTATTTTTAATTTTTAAGGGGACCAAGAACAACTTTTTTCTGATTTTTTTTAAAGGAAAATAATTTATATATTCTTAGGATCATCATATGCAAGCTCTATTTAAAAAATAAAGTAAAGTTGAGAGATACATAAAATATATATATATATATTTATAGCTTTTAAAGGGAGTGGGCGAAACCTAGCTAAAAAATATATGTATACCTTGGATTTGTGGTTTCGTATAAAATCCAGAAGCCTTATGGGATTCCAGGACTTTACGACGAAGCAGGGCAAGCTGTCATGCATGCAGTACCTAACAGTGACATGGCCACCTATTCCTTCAGATGAAGATCACCAAGATCACGTTGTTTACATGTCCACTTACGAACCCCAAAATTCTGTGTTCGACGCCTTTATTGTACTTGCAAAATCTGAGAACTAATCATGCAGGATCGAGGAAGATCAAGGGTACTTTTTATAGCTGTGGGTTGGAGATCACTTAAGTAGTTCGCTTCAAAATAGATAACAAGGGCTTTGTAATGTGATTGGTTTCACTTTTTTTTTTTTTAATAAAAAATAATTACATTGACCAAATCACATTAGGAAAGTACTGGTACGCAAAAAATACGAGTGTAGTACATAGTAAAACTACTCAAATATATATATATATATTTATGTATATAAACCTCCCCATGCATGCAAAATACTCGGTTCTGATCATGATAAGGCCAGTACTGCATCAAACTATTTCGTGTTGCATTGTCCTTTAAGCCTAGGTTGACAAATGGCAAGCAAGAAGCACCTCGCCTCTTTCATCCTTTTCTTCCTGCTCAACTCTTGTGTCAAACAGTGCATCGCAGCGGTGATACCAGTGGGAGTAGTTCTTGATTTGAACTCCACGGTGGGAGAGTTGGCAGAGAGCTGTATATTCATGGCGCTTTCTGATTTTTATGCAGTGAATGCCCATTATGGAACCAGACTTGCTCTTTTCACCCGGGATTCTGGGGGCGATGTTGTTGGTGCTGCATGTGCAGGTAACAATATATATATTAATATTCTCACACACTCACACACGTCCTAAAATCTCTGCTGCATCGATATCCTTACTTAAAGAAGTACAAACCACATGCGTCTAGGTTGTCGATTAAACCGAGCTTTCTATTGAAATAAGCATCGAAAGTGCTAGTTTTATTGCATTTCTTCCTTTCAAAAAGAAGATCTACAAGAATATACTTCATATTTTCATGTAAGATCTGATTTTATACATGATGTTGTCATTTGCGGAGGAGTTGGCACATATATATAGTTCCTATGCGAATAAAATTGCCCTCCTACATGAGTAGGGTACTAATTAAGAGCTACAGGCGATCGATACAAAATCAATAATGGTACTTGGTCCCCCAAATTAAAAAAAAAAAAAAAATCGCAATAAAAATATTCAACTTCCTATGTATATAACGTACGTTATATTAATTAGGAGCAGCTAGCATGAACTCCTTTACTTTCATCGCCATTGTTTCCTGCATTTTGGACAAATTTCATTCATGCAATCCTAAACATGAAACCAACAAAGGGCATTATAGCAAGTATATATATATATATATATACATATAGGTCCTAATTAAGAGGAAGTTGTTCTCTGGGAATTAACACTGAGATTCTAACTCTTCAAATGGAACGCAGCTCTAGATTTGATGAAGAACGAAGAAGTACATGCCATCATAGGACCTCAAAGGTCATCACAAGCTAAGTTTGTCGTCGATATTGCTGAAAAGGCTAAAGTTCCCATCCTTTCCTTCTCAGCCACTAGTCCTTCTCTTCCCCCAAACCGAAGTCCATTTTTCATTCGGACAGCCCAAAATGATTCAGCTCAAGTGAAAGCCATAACGGCCTTAATTCAGGCTTATGGCTGGCAAGAAGTGATACCCATCTACGAAGACACGGATTATGGCAACGGCTTAATCCCATTCGTGACAGATGCATTCCATGAAGTTGACGTCCGTGTGCCTTACAAAAGTGTCATTTCCCCATCCTCAAAAGATATCGATATCTTGGAGGAGCTTAAAAAATTAAAGGAAATGCAAACGAGAATATTCCTCGTGCACATGACTGCTTCTCTTGGATCAAAGTTTTTTGTTAGTGTAAAGAATGCAGGAATGATGCGCGCAGGGTATGCATGGATAATCACAGAAGGGCTATCGGGTCTGTTTGATCCTCTGGATTTAGAAATCATGGACTCCATGCAAGGTGTTTTGGGAGTCAGGTCGTACGTATCCATGTCAAAAGATCTTGAAGATTTTGAAAGAAGACGGAAAAGCAATTTCACCTCGGGAAAACCAACATATAAGATTATTCCTGGATTAAACCTGTTCGGATTATGGGCATACGATACTGTTTGGGCATTGGCAATGGCGGTGGAGAAGGCTGGCATAGAGCGTTCTAGTTTCTTGAAGCAAAATAATGCTAGCAAATGTAAAGTTGATCTTGCAGCTCTTGGAATTTTTGAAATGGGTCCCAGGCTTCTGAACGCAATTCTAACCACTAGATTTCAAGGACTAAGCGGAGATTTTCATCTGGTCAAGGGACAATTAGAAGCATCAGCCTTTGAAATATTCAATATTATAGGGAAAACAGAAAGGATTATTGGATATTGGACTCCAAAGAAAGGACTTTCACGAGAACTAGATGACACTCATCATGGTGAAGTAGCATACTCAATATCAAAGGCCAAACTCAAGCAACCAATCTGGCCAGGAGACACAACAGATCAGCCAAAAAAGTTGAGGATCGGGGTTCCAATAAGAGCTGGTTTCAATCCATTTGTAAGAGTGGAATGGCATCCTCACACCGGTAAGCCGAAGATATCAGGGTTTTCAATTGAATTGTTTCTTGCTGTGATGGATCTGTTACCCTTTTTCCTTGGACATGAGTTTGTGCCGTACGTGAATGGAAATGGGCAGACTAGTGCTGGGACTTACGATGAACTTCTTTACCAACTCAAACTCAAGGTGACCATTATTTAGCTAGCTTTCATACATTAATTACATGGTTATTTGATATGTAACTTCATTTTTATATATATAGCTATATATGTAATGATAATGATCTGTTCTCTCTCGAAAATATTGCAGAAGTTCGATGCCGTGGTGGGAGACGTAACAATTGTGGCCAATCGATCGTTATATGTGGATTTTACGTTACCGTACTCAGAATCAGGCGTGTCAATGGCTGTTTTGATGAAAGATAATGAGAAGGAAAATATATGGATTTTTCTAAAGCCACTAAGCTGGGATCTTTGGTTAATAATCGGGGCTGCCTCCATTTTCACAAGTTTGGTGATATGGGTTCTTGAACACCGTGTAAACCCTGAGTTTAGTGGTTCCCCGAAGAAACAAATTTGCATGATTTTCTGGTTCTCCTTCTCTACGCTCATCTACGGTCACTGTAAATTCTCTTTTTCCATTACAAATTCTTTTTGAATTATACATTTTCCAGGCAAGTCCAAACATTTTTGTATGCTGTTGTACGTAGGGGAGAGGTTGATGAACAGCTGGTCAAGACTGGTGCTTATGATATGGCTTTTTGTGGTGCTCATACTAATACAGAGTTACACAGCAAGCTTGGTTTCAATGTTGGCAGTACGACAACTGAAGCCTGCATTTGTGGATGTAACAGAGATCAAAAGGAATGGTTACTTTGTAGGGTATCACAAAGACTCCTTTGTCCGAGGACTCCTCGTAAAACAGTTAAATATTGACGAGTCCAAGTTGAAGCCTTATTCAACCCCAGAGCAATATCATGAAGCACTGTCAAGTGGAAGCCAAAATGGTGGGGTTGCTGCTATCTTTGACGAGATCCCCTATATTAAGATCTTCCTTGCCATGTATGGCTCCAAGTATACTATGGCTGGACCAGTCTACAAAACTGACGGATTTGGCTTTGTGAGTCACATTCTAAATTTTATCAACCCTTTGAATGAATGCCTGTGTATTTGTTGAACTACTCCATTATGCTATCGAAATTTCTTACGAGTGATATGGAATCTTCTGCTTTCTTGTTTCAGGCCTTCCCGCTTGGATCCCCCCTAGTCTCTTACATGTCAAGAGCAATCTTGAATGTCACTGAAGATAAAGAAAAAATGAAGGGAATCAGGCGCAAGTACTGGGCACCTCAAAAACCATGCAAAGATCTAGGTCCTGAAATCATCCCTTCAAACTCCCCTAGTCTTGGTGTGTACAGCTTTGGGGGCCTGTTCATCATAACAGGAGTGGCTTCCATGTCTTCCCTCTTGATCCATGCGTTCAGGTGCTTTCATTTACACCGGCCAGCTTCAAACAATATCCCTTCGGGAGGATCCTTTTGGCTGAGATTTGTTAAATTGGCAAAGCATTTCGACCTGGAATATCAATGTTCACCTCCTTTGAGTATAAATGGATCCACAGAAAATCCTAAAATGAGTCCTGAAGGTTTGGGAGCTTCACATCGCATAGATGATATGCACAACCATTCAAGGACATTTAATGAAACAGCAGACAATGTTTCTGTAGCCGAGGATGATGACGATGAAATCTTTCCTTTAGGGCATGGTGATACATCAGTGGATGTTCCTAATAACTTATTATGAACATAAAGTATTACTATTTTTGTGAGTAGTACTTTATAAATAAACCATGTCATTAAGGCTGCCTTTGCTCTTAATATTAGTGTATCCACACACTCATGCACGCTCGCACGAACACATGGATTCAGAGAGTTGCCCAGTCCCTCAAAAGAATGTCAAACTAAGTAGCATAAATAATGACAAATGTTCAATACCCCAGCCCCTCATTTCACTTAGCCTTGATTTCAAGTTCCAACTTCAAACTTCTCGCTCTACTGGAAACCATGAATATGAGAAAGAGAAGTTATGCAGAGACAAAATCATGATTATATAAAATTAAACTTAAAAATTGATATAGTTTCATATGATCTGTTAAGACCTACTTTACGATAAAAATAAGTCGCATTACTTTGTGAATTTACTTTGCAGTTTAAAGTATTTCTCTATGGAAAAAATCATTTCCAGGTACTCATTTTCCTGGTATATAGGTCGAAACAAGAAGGTGCATGAAAGCAAAAGAAGCATGCCAGGGCACATCGTTAGTCCAGTCAAATATTGCAATTCAAAATTCATTGTTGCTGTTCTTTAAACAACTAATTTCCTAAGCATTAGATCAGGAAAAGATTTTGGTGATCTTTTGCGCCTTGATCTTTAATTATGTTCTTGGTCAAGCCAACATTTGCAATTCCATTTAATTTCTTAGGTGGCCAGTTGACAGGTTGAATGACATGATTACACCTTACCAAATATAACTTTGGTGGAAGGAAAGTCAATCGAGATTCAACTTTCTTTTTGGAATTCAATGAAATATATATCTTTGAATGGGAAGTAAGAGATCTTTGAATAGGGTAATTAAAAAGATTACTATAATAATGCTATAGATAGCTAGATTCGATTCTCCAAAGTCTAAAGTTTTTATGACTGTTTAAATATCACAATATTATAAATGGAAATTAAATTGTATCGATGGCTTTTTGTTACTCTATTTAGGCATGCAACAGAAATGTATATACACATGATCAAGATATCCAGCAGCAGATCATCAGGGTCCCAAAATTAGCAGCATCACACAGAGTACACCAACCAAAACCAACTAGCAATACCTATGGATCAAGCTCTTTTCAAGTTTTTATCTAAATTTGAAGATCGGTAAAAAGATAGATATACAATAAATGTTATAGAGTCTATCTTAGATATACTATAGCAGAACCACAAACAGTGGTGTAACCACATGACTTGTCTCCACTAAAGAAACTTTAAAAATTAAGCCTTTTTTTTCAATAGAATTTAGAAAAATCCTTTATGATTTCTAAAAATATGTAAAACTCCTCTTATATTTTATCATGAATTCAATGTTTCTTTTCCAAACTATATATTGCTCTGAAAAAGGGATAGGCCCAATGAATTATATTATAACTCAGCCGACAAAATCGCCTTATTATGAGTTGAGAAATTATAATATTATATGATTGAAATTGTTAAGCTTTTTTTTTTTTTTAAAATTATTTTTAATAATTGTATTGTAAAGTTTGTTTCACATCTTCCAGATCTTGGATTTCCATCCACTCCTCTTGTTATAATTTTGGAAAAAGCTATGCCCGCTGGGGGCTACTGCTGGGGTTTTTATTTTATTTAATGATTAAGTAAGTGTTTTTTTAATAATATTGTGAATTTTTTTTTTAAATATTTTAAAGTGTTAAAAAAATACATATAAAAAAAAAAAAAAACCAAACCAAAATCAACTAGCAGGAGCTCCCAGTGGTGGCGTAACCACATGGTCAAATGAGAAGACAGATTGACTATTTCAACCAAATTGCTTTCCTAATGCAAGCAACATTAACACTAATCATGTTTTCTTTTACTGCATCTCCCAAGGGTAAGCTATAAAAATAACAAGATCAACTAATGAATTTCCTTTACATTTTTTAATGCTGAGGAAAAGCACCATGCTCAATCTTTATCATGTCAGAATGAAGCCATATTTGAGTTTCAGGACTTGACATTAACATTTACACCAGCCAACAGGTATGCGAGTGAAACATTGAAAAAAAGAAAGGTATGAAAGGAGAGAAAAACACACCAGCCGGTCACATGCATCATGAAGAGTTTTTAGTCTTTGTAGCTACTGCTTGATGCTGCAGCTGTAGTTCATCAAATAAAGCCAGGGTGTCATCCACCTGCATCAGAGGGAGCTCAGACATCTTAAAAATCAAAATAGTTCACCGCTGTACAGTCAGAGAAAAGTTCTGTGAAAGAGCCAATTAGCAATGGAAAATTCGGTAACACGAAAGATGTCCATAATAACCTTACCTGGCCAAGTAAACCATCACATGTCTGTATGCGCTCTGTTAAAGTGGTTACATATTGTTGATATTTCTCATCTGTCTAAGGATAGAAAAGATTAAGGTGGAATTAGCAATTATTCACACCAACGACAAAATTAATCATGTCACAATGGGAAATCATAACTAACCTCTGACTTCATAGACGACTCAAGACCAGTAAACCATTTGTAAAACTGCAATATAAAGGAAAGGCAGATGATGCAAAACAAAAATTATAGATGTAAAGCTCAGTTACCACGGAACCAAACAATAAATCGATACAACTTCTGTCAAACGCTTGTTTGGGACCAAAAGAAGAGGAATGATTAAAATTTAACAGAATCAATTTAAGGCAAGTTGTTCCCTATTCAACAATATACTCTTAAAGATCTTGGCTGCTTTCTCCTTGTTGGAGCAATGGTGACATTATAAAACTAGAAGCATTATACTAATCCTTAAAGAACGAGGGTTGATGTTAACCCCACATTGTCAAGGCTCTGCCCGACAAGCCACAAAGCATGAATCGACCAAAAGCCCCCAAAGGTGCTTCCCAAAGATCCATAAATATCACAGAATGCAGACGGGCGGAAAAGACAAACATATTGCATGAAAATGGGTATGGCAGTGATCTTGTGCAAGAGATATGAGCAAGATCTTAATTAAAGACTAATAAAGAATGCCGTCTGAAGTAGAAGCATAAGCCTTAAGATGTAGATAAGAAACCAACAAGGATACGACATTACCTGGTTTGTATTGACCGAGAAAGGTTGGATAGCAGGGCCAGAATCTTGGAGAGGGGTGTCCTTAGCGGAAACGGAAACGGGCAAGGCGTTATCCGGGTGGGAGACATGGTCTAGTGCAAGATTGGGCGGAAAGGGTCGTTCCGCAACCGCATGAGACAGCGTTAGAATTGCTGCTTGTTGCTGAGCCGTTAGGGGAGCATTCTGCGCCACCGAAGAAAATTTCAAACAAAGGAAGCGTTTGCAATCATAAAGAAGCGCACAGATCCAATACTAGCAAAGCAAGATTTCGGATTTAAAAATGCAGATCTTGAAACAACAAAGCTCGATATCATATATACAGCAAAGAAGAATAAGTCAATCGCATATACCTGTTCCCAAGTTGAGGCGAAGTTGTAGCCTTTAGAAATTGCACCGATTTCGGAAGGGTAGGAGCGCTTAGTTTCGTGCTTGCCATTTGCACTCTCAGTCCTTAACTTCCCTCCTCCACAACAAATCTCATTCGTCAGCTTCCACCCTCAGTCCTCGGAAAATTTACCATAGCCGTCCGGTGGCTGTAAATCAGAGCGTCCGCCGATGAAATCGGGTTCTTGAGGGAGGAGTACGTTTAACGTTTGAGAAAATAAAAAGTGAAGGGGATACAGTCTTACAGAGCGCTAAAACGAACGTTGCCGCCTTGCCGGTGCCGTTAACTTCTGCTTGTCAGTGAGATGTGATGCGGGGACAAATTGACCATCAGATTTGGTATTCTCACACGTGGCATCATCCATCCGATTAAACGGGAGAAGCCGGCGGATCTCAAGCCGTATGGGAGCCACTCTGACGGGCGTCGCAATGCAAAATAGGCGGATGTGAAAAAGCGACATGTCGTAAGGCACATTAGCGTGCAGTGTTGAGGCCCAACAACATGTTAACTTAAGAGGGTGGGAATAAAATTTGCAGCCCAGGAAAGAAGTATATGCCCAACTGGACAAGATTTTGGGCCTTTTACCCACAAGAGAAGCTTTGTTGTGACGCACGACGTCAACTTCAGGATATTTGTAGTGGTGTCCCATCATGTCAAGTGAATCCCAAGCCGCCGTAACATAAACAGAACGTGGAACTTAGGTAATGACAATCTAAGGAAACCACAAAACATGGTTATATATGGAAATTGGAATCCATTGACTGCTAATTAGGCTTCTTCTCTGACTTCTCATACTCTTTTCTCTATCAGGCAAGCCTCTCCACATAGACCTAGGTCGCACGAACAACTGAATTTATAAAAAAATTCAGTTTTTTTTTTTTTGAAAAATATATTTTATTCTTTATTTTTCTCAACCAATTATTTTTTTCCTTTTTACGGTCTTGAAATTCTTGAAAAAAAGTATTTTTGTTTTTTAATTATTGTTGTTTCAATTTTTTTATGTTTTATTAAATTTTTTATAATTTTTTAGAATTATTTTTTAATGTTTTTATAATTTTTCATATTCTTCTTATTTGAGGGGCGATTGTCAAAATTGATATTTTTAGGGTGATTATAACTAGATGGTAATTTGGGCGGAATTATTCTTATTTTTCCATATATATGCACAGGTAAAAAATTATATATGTGACAATTTTAAAAATATATATGTCAGTATAATGCCATCCATTTTCAATAAATCAGCTCTTCCAGAAGGAAGTCTTTTTCATGCAGTCACAACACGAAGTCTTTAATTAATTTTTTTTTGAATTAATTATATGTTTGGTAAGAAATAACTAATATAGAAATTATTTAGTCTAACTACTTTTGTCACATAAGATCACCTAAAGGAAATGATCAAAGAAAATCCAAGCAATCCCATAGTCTTATACCTATGGAAAAAATCATCTATAGGTATAAGACTCATTTTCCTGGTTTTTACTGGAGGTCGAAACAAGAAGGTGCATGAAAGCAAAGGTAGGAAGTCGTTAGTCCAGTCAAATATTGCAATTCAATTTTCCCATGGAGTCTCCATTTATTATAGTTGTTGTCATTGTTGCTGTTCTTTAAACAACTAATTTCCTAAGCATAATTGGATCAGGAAAAGATTTTGGTGCGCCTTAATTGATTGCTCTTTATTAATTATGTTCTTGGTCAAGCCAATATTTGCAAATATTCCATATAATTTCTTAGGTGGCCAGTTGACAGGTTGGATGACATGATTACACCTTACCAAATATAACTTTGGTGGAAGGAAAGATCATCGATCGAGATTCAACTTTCTTTTTGGAATTCAATGAAATATCTAATTTGTATTGGAAGTAAGAGATCTTTGAATAAGGTATAATTAAAAAGATTACTATTATAATGCTATCGATAGCTAGATTCGGTTCTCCAAAGTTTAAAGCTTTGATTAATTCAATTATTGCCATTTATAAACACAGAGTACACCAACCAAAACCAACTAGCAACACCTATGGACCAACCTCCTAATCGACTACATAGATATCAAAATCTTTTCAATTTCAGAAAAAAGATAGATATACAATAAATGTTAATAGAGTCTAAAGCTAAACAAGTACATGATCTAGTCTCTTTCAAAAAAAAAAAAGTACATATCTAGCTACTCAGCAAACTTTCTTTTTAGACCATGTAATGCACTTCATATATGAGTTATGATCACTCAATAAAGATGGAAAGAAATATTACGACTATAACTAAACAAACAAAAGGGTATTAATGTACGTGATGGGTCGATATCATAGTTTATTGCACAATAGAAATATTTTTGTTATAAAATAGATTCTATAAAAATAAACTCATAAATTAATGTGTCTTATTGATGCAGTACATTAAATTATAAAATTATTTTTATTGTAAAATAGATTTAACTTATTATATAAGATAAATTTGTGTTATTATCTTTTTAGATCTGTTTGTAATTATAACACTTCTTATTTTTAATATATATATATATATAGGTTATGGACTACTATGTGGATCGAGCATCCTCTTAAATTTTTAATGTCAATTATTAAAGATGTATAGGTTATGGACTACTCTGTGGATCGAGCATCCTCTTAATTTTTTAATGTCTATTGTTAAAGATGATTAAGTGGTCTGTTGGTCTTTCATCCATAGCTAGTCTGGTCAAATATGGCATTGCCTTGGAAAATTCATTTAGAAAAAAAAAAAAAAAAACAACAACAACAACAACCCCATAAAATATTCTTGACATCAATGACGACCAACACGCGCAAAACAACAAAAGATTTTCTCTCTTTGTTGCGCCTTAGATCCTTTTGTACATTCTTGGTCAAGCCAAGTACTGCACGTAATTCCATCGATGAGGTCATTATTACATGAATAAATATAGATAGAAGTCACTGTTTGGAGAAGTCATTTTACACACATGATGTGGTATTATTTAGACCACACACAGAGAAGATGAAAAAAAAGATCTAACGGCAGCCACGTAGTGAGTGCAACGAGTGCACCGCTACAGTAGCTTCTATGTAGAATTACTCTTATTACATATTATGATCCCTATGGATCGAGTAAAATACTATTTGGTTTGGTTTTTCTCTTTTGAAACTGATAAATAGATATTACTTTTCACACTAAATTATTTAATAATATTTTAAAAATAGGGATATTTTTAAAATATATTTATAAAAATAATATTATTTATAATAATACTCTTACTTTATAATATATATTGTGAAATGTATTGTAAAATGTGGTGGTATTGTTACTAACTCTGCTGCCACCTCAGTACTACTACTGCGCCGTCCATCCATGATTCAGACGCTGCCTTCCTTCTCAACCAAAGCTCATAGTACTTGTAAGTACAGTTGTGTAAAATCATCCGATTGAACCCACTCCATGTGTTAATTTTGTGTTTTGTGGGTCTAGGCAACTCCACGCTCGTGGGGCTAGGTCTCTTTCCTGCAAGGAGGAAAAAAAGGGAGTTTTGGAGTCGTGATACCTCCGACACTCAATTTAGATCAAGATTGAAGATGAAGAGAGAAAGCGAAAGCTAGATGGAATAAGTGGTGAAGTATTCAAGAGTGTGAAGGTAACCCCTTTCTCGACACAGAGATGGGTATTTATCCCTAGTTGGGGTGGGCCTCAAGGCGATGGTGACCTGTGTGCACCTCCGTACCGAGATCGCATGTCTTTGCCAGACTCTTGCTTCCCGCCGGACCTGCTAGACCTGTCTAGGGTTGTTGCTGACACCCAAAGGGCATGTCATTGCGTGCTGACCCTTGGTACACATTGAATCCAACGTGGTCCTGTCATGGTGTGCTCACTCTTACTCCATTAAATGCGGTATGGCTCTGGACAAGTTTGTTCCTGCTCCTGCGTCATCCGAACAGCTATGTCAGGAACGAGGATGTTCTCTGACGGTAGGCCAGCTTGGGTGTTAAGCTGTCCTGTTGTGTCAAGGTCGGGGGCGTCTCTGTCTGTTGGTCAGACGTGGCGCTAGGTTACACAGTTTCCTGTCATTTTGTCAGGAATTTTGCATTATGTCCTCTCTCCTGGGCCTTATGGGCCATCTCAGCCAATCCCAAACCTTATACGTGGGCCCTGGCCGGGGCCTTGTTTGGCCTATGGGGATTTCTCCTCCCACACCATGGATCAAATATTCCATATCTAACAGATTAATTAGGAGGTAGTAGTACTTGATCCACAAACCTTTCATTTCATTTTAATTTCTCTTCAATTTTTTA
>QEOT01009613.1:0-41512 GCA_003123785.1 Pterocarya stenoptera
GTTGTAAACTGTAATCGCAGGTAGTACATGAAACTTCCATCATAACATGTGATATGCTTGGATGTTAGGAGTTTAATACTAAAAACTCCATAAGCAATAATTAATGCTTGGTCGTGACGGAATTTGTTTGAAGGTAAAAGTTATTAAGTAATGATTTGTATAAACTCCAAATGTACAAATTTGGCGCAATTTCTTTGTGAAAAAGTAGATCACACCATAAAAAATATTAAAAAAATTACTCTTTTAGTATGACTCATTGTTTTACAAAAGATCTGTGCAAGATTTCTACACTTTAAATTTGTACATAACACTACTCTTTTTATTAATATTTTATGTGTACAAACTAGGTTAGATCCTCTTCAAAATTACAAAATTCTATTCTCACTTTGCTAATCTTTTGGTCTGCTCCATTGAAGACCACCTTTCAAAATCAGTGAAGAGAGGAAGGTTTGGCTACTAATATGTTCCTGCAGCATTTGAGATTCATATTGATAAAGAGTTTTATTACTCATCATCTCCGCATACCACACACCACACTTATTTTTATTATGTTTTAGTTTTTTTTTTTTTAACTTTGATTTTATTCTTCTTAAACTAATTGATTTCTTCTACTTTTCATCCATACACCACACATTTAGTAAGAAAAAAATTTTAAAAAAAATTATGAGTAGTGTGTGGTGTAAGAATCATGAGTAAAATTTTTTATTTGAGAAATGATACAAATACAATAGTTGGAAAATTTTTACATAAAAGTCACAAAATTTAAGCCTTGTTTAGATGTTAAGCTGAACTGAAATGAGTTGAGTTCTTTATGAATAGTAATGAGTTGAGATAGTGAAGTGAATTTTGTAGAGTTCACATAAGATGAGTTTAGATCTATTTGAATGTTATGAGTTTATATGTATTTATGAGAAGTTAAAAAAGGTTGTGGATCTCTTTGTAAAGAGGTGTTGAGTTGAAAAAAGTTATAAGTCCCACATGTAAAGATGTTTTTAATTAAGATGAATTTAGTGATTTAATAGTTGGATGTTTGGATGTTAGACTTAGTTTAAAATTAGACTGAACTAAGTTGATCTTAGTTCAATCCAAGTTCCAAACAGGTAAATGTATTCTAAAAAAAATTAATATCTTATAACATAGTTTTACAAAAATTATAAAATAGTAGCACTTTTTCTAGATTTATAAGTCACAATCTAGTTGATTATGATTGTATCATTGCACTAATTATGATCATAAAATCCCTCTTATCTAGTAACTCTCCAATTTAGCTTGTATCCTATTTTTTGTTTTTTTAAAGATATCCTGAACTTACAGCTGTCCCAATGTATCCTAAACTCAATTGATCCTGGAATAACTCGACTCGAATTTAGTTAATTTAATAAACAAAGTAAGTTTGAAAAATAAAAACTATGTTCATTTATTAAATGGACCAAACTAGTGCAAACTTGTTTCAATTCATATGAATATGTATTTATTATTTTTTAAAATAATTTCTTTTTTATAAAAAGAAGAATCTATCGAGTTTCAACCAGAGTACAAAAATAATCAAAATAAGCCAGAGCTCAGATACAACTCGTCAAGGTTAAAAGCGAAGAAAAGGAAAATTGAATCGTAATAAACGTACAACTCTTTCTGCAAATAACAGTCGTTTTCTACCTCCTCATCTAACCTTAGTTGTTTGTTTTGGCAAATAAGATGGATTGAGATTAAAGTTAAAAATTAACTAAAATATTATTAAAATATATTTTTTTAATATTATTTTTGTTTTAAGATTTAAAAAAAATTGAATTATTTATTTTATTGTGTGAAAATTTGAAAAAATTGTAATGATTAGATGAGTTGAGATGAGACGAATTGTGAAAAAAAAAAAAGAGACGAGTTACAAAATGCAACTTATAAAAAAACCCCAACGACCACTCAAAAACAATATGCTCTTAAATCATAATCAAGAAACTTAACTACTAGTCTAAATCTATAAAAATGTTTTAAGATTGATTTCACTATTTATTTCTTTTAAGAAATAATAAATTAATCAAGCAGTAGCACTTGAACTAAACATAGTGTCTTGACAATAACAATGCAAGTTTTGGCTTCAATAAAATGTTAACTAAAAATTCAAAGAAGGAAAAATAAAACTGACCTATCAGCATATAAAATCACTTTTGTTACAGATGAAGTAATTCTCTTGTAAATAACATGAAGTTAAAACGGAAGTTTTCTTTCTTTCCAAACAACAGATTACTTGAAGTTATGGTTGCAAATTTGCCCTAAAAGCAAAGAAATGATGCCTCTATTCATGTAAAGCTTCTCACATAGCTCCACAAATACATCAGAGTAATTCTAGCACCTAGAGCCATGCAGGACATAAACTCCATGCGTATTGTATTACTTAAAGCTAAACTAAGAATGCAAGGAGAAGAAAACCCCAAAACTCAACAAGATAAAATCTCCAAAGTGTTGTACTCCTGGTTAGGATCCGACTGTGCAACAGCGCTAATCAATCTGGTTTACGCTAAAACCTCTGTCATCCATGCACACAAAAATGCAAAAACACCTATGCATTCACCGATCCATGTGTGCGTGTTTCCATAATTCTTCTTCTAACCTATTGCTATAACTCTATTAATTCTTCAAAAGCAATTCATATTCTTCTTGATATGCAATTAACCATTCGCAGCAATCCATAATAACCACATACAGTAACTCTTAACAAAAAATACTAGTCTCAGGTATGGAAAAAATATGCACAGCTAACATACATATACAGCTTCAAACCAAGTCAAGCAAATAAAAGTGATCGCTTAGCCCCCAGTTTGAAACTCTAGTGCAATGCACACTACCATGTGTCAAACGGGTGCAAAGAGAAACTTAGGTTCGAATAGGGAGAGTAATTCACAACTTCAATATCTTATAAGTCGCATTGCAAAAAGATGGTAGTTTACGGGAATTAAAGTGTAATTTTACCAAGCATCAAGACGGTTTTGGTACATACTACAGTCAATGTCAGTCGCAATCTCTTACTACACATATATGAACAGCACCACTTCAAACAATAAAAACATTTTTTCAGCATGAATAAGCAAAACAAACTCAAAAAAACAAAGCCCTCAAAAGTAAAAAGCTTCTAGATGTGGCCTCTTATGTAATTGAATGGTATGTGAGAACACTTGTAGCAATCTGGCAGAAAATCCACCGCAACGACTAATTTAGTGTGAATAAATAAAATAAAAGGAAGATAGGATACATTTTTTTGGCAAGTAGAATACAACATCAAGCATAGCTTATCAAAAAACATCGAGCATAGCAACTAAACCATGCCAAAACAAGAACAGTTCAGTTCCCAAAATTCGGTCACCAGTCAGTTCTATATATTTATGATTGGTAGATAGGAAGGGAAGAGACAGAATAATTAAACGAGAAACCACATACAAAAAGGTGTTGGCTCAAAATCAGTTCTGCAATCCAACCTTCATACCGGAACAGGGGCAAGGAAGGGCAGCGTTGAGTCCAATGGCATATATAGTTGATGCACTGAATACCAGTAGGGGCACCAAATTTGAGTTCTGGGAAACAGAGATCAAATACTTTCCAACAGTTAAAATATCTACAAAAGGGAAATTCATCTGCAGCCCCCCAGAACAAATTCAAGGAACAAGTAGCTCGTAGACCCCAGACAGATTCCACTAAAATACAATTTGATACAGAGAATGGATGGGGGTCGGAGACTATGAACAACATCAGATAACTCACTTACCACCCATCCTTGACAATCACACAAGTCAGATGACGACCTCTGGGGATTAGCCAACACCCATCCTCAAAGCACTGAAGAGAAAATATAATTAACAAAAAAAATTTAGGGTATAAAAATTGTCATTTCAATGGGAAAAAAACATGACAATGTGTGAATACTAGGGGGAAAAACATTAGGTTCTACGAAATATTTCACCAAATAATGCTAAGGGTAAAGGAGAGATCCTTTATCACTCTCCTAGGTGACTAGACCTGCACAGGGAAGTGCCAAATACAGAAGAAAACTTACAAGCTGTTCATGGTTCACTAGATTGTGTCATTACTCATCCCTATTGCCACGAGGATTGCTTGTATCCATCCCAATCTCCCTCAGGTTCCTTTCTCTTCGAAACACCACCTGCCATCTGGATCATCCTTGCTTGTTCATCTGCTAGGGCTTGTGAACCAGAAACAGACAGATGCCTCAGTGGAAGAGATGGCTCATCTCTCCCATCCACATCTAGGCCACCAGGCCCAGCATTAAGGTCTAAGCCATGTCTTCCCCGTTTCCTACTGCTCTCACCACTACTATTACTGCTACCATCAGGGAAGCTTACAACAAAAGGCCTAGGAAATTGGGATGAAACGGCACCAGCAGGTCCTAAAAACTGTGTACGGACTGCAGGAAAGCAAACCTTCTCTCCAGATGATGAGTCCACATATGTTGTTGAACCACGCGAAAAAGTGGCTGATGGCAGTGGAAAGCTGGTACCAAAAGGAAAGACAGGGTACAATGGACTTGAGGGGAAGGGCACTGCAGGAGCGGATGATAACACTGGCCCCCTGTAGACATCAGGACTAAATGGACTGCTGCTACCAGTGGGACCCAACATCCTTTGCGGCCCACCAGGTGCAAGAATTGGGAAAGGCTGCTCCCCTCTATCAGGCAGAATTGACGGAATAGCAATAGCAGAATACGTGCTTCCTGAAGGAAACCAATGTGCGAAGTTTCCCATTTCTGTATTGTTCATTCTGAGGCCAGAAAGAGGCGGTTGGGATGGCAGACTGCTCCTTACTTGCTGGCTAAACTGCGATGGTTCAGCACACACCTCATCAACTACAGGTCCATTGTTCAAATCAAAGTCCCTGCAACCACTCATTGCACCATTAAGTGCATTGCTGGATGGTGATTTTATCGGCAAAAGTGGGACATCTACTCTACGAGTATTGCTGCTTGTTGCATAATTCCCCATATCAGAAGCATCATCAACTAGATTCAAATCAAGACCAAGTCCTCCAGAACCACGGAGAGGATTGGAACCTATCCGTTGTTCACGTGCCAGTTCAAGACTATTCGTAGGCCCAGATAAAGTACCAGGCTCCTGAGTGCAATTTCGTGAAACGAGATCCTCAAGGAATCTCTCATCTGGTACATTCAAGTCAATATCCAATGGAAGGCGACTCTGCTTACCAGCTGTGGCATCAGGAAGAGAAATGTTTGCAGTTCCCAGTGACATTTCCAGAGGTTTCCTGGGTTCAGCTGGTCGAAAGGCACTGGTGGCTGCAGATCCCTTCCAGCCAAGTTCCCCTTTACTCTTCAGTAGGTCATCGGGTGGAACAAAGGGACCCTTTGCAGCAGCTGTGATGGTAATTGAAGCAGGAAGGCCACTAGACACAGAAGGCAGAGAAAAAGGTAATGGGCTAACCAAACGAACAGCAGCAGAACATCCTGGTGCAGCCAAGTTATTATGTTCCCCAAATTTTCCATCATCCACACTAAAGCCTTCATTCAAATCAAATTCCACTTTTGCATCCATGTCTGACAGCCCAGAAACAGGAATAGAAGCAGCATGGGCACTGGTTGATATACATTCCTCTGCATCCTCTGTTTCTGTGCCAATCAACTTGGATCCCCTAGAGCTCTCAGGCTGTTCTGTTTCTTGCACAGCGAGTGCAGATGAAACCGTGTGAGGAGCTGCTCTACCTCGTAGCACAAGGTCCTCCTTGCTTTCCAAATTTTCCTCCACGTGTTCACCATCACGATCTGAAAGAATGGGAGCCAAACCGACTGAAATTCGATTCTCTGGACTTGAAAGAGCATTACTGTCCTGCTCATTTCTACGATCATCAATCTGACTCACAAAACCCCTCACATCTGTTTCGTCAATATTTTCAGCCTTCAATTTACTGATATTTTCTGACAGCACATCTTTCCCACCACCAGAAGGAAGCACCACTTCTAGATTGCTTCCTTTCACATCATCAGAATGCATCATGGGTGCAGAAGGCTTCTGCTCAGTCTGCACAGCATCACCCAACCCTTCAACGGCTTTCATCTCAACCTTAAGACTTACAATTTCATCCTTGCCATCATCTTCTTTCACCAAAGAGCAACTTGCTTTTTCTTTAACATCTGGAGTGGCACCCGTACTCACTGCACCATCCATCTTTTTCTCCTGAGGTGGTTGGCTTCCTTCAATATTCATAGTTTTCTCTACAGTGCTTGTAGTGGAGGAAGCCATTGATGTAGCTACTTTTATTTCAGCAGATTTTCCATCACTCTCTACACATGCCTCTGCAGTTTGTTGTAAATCCCTACCAGAAGAAGTTAAATATCCAGGGTACTCTCCCATTGGTTTCTCCTCGGAANGCTTTCTTCTGGATTTCCAAGTTCTTATGAGTGCGTAAATGATTTACAGACTTTCCAATGTTGCACATTTGTAAGGCATGAAGATTGACAGGCAGCTTATCAAGAGCCCGAAGCAAAACCAAGAGAAACTCCTCAACATTTTTTTCACCATCGCCAATTTTTCCTTTATGGACTTCTTGGAGCCATTCATCAAATACAGGCACACCCTTGAGCTGCACAAACTGGCTAAGGCAATCAAACTTATCCGTGGCTGCTATAACACCAGCAAGCATTGACCGCCCATTTAAATCTATTTTTTTCTCATTTCTTTCAGGCAGCATGAGTTGCACCAATCTCTCAACCCCTTCAGAGTCTATAAGACCTCCTTTTTCAGTAATTTTAAAAATTTCAGATTTTAAATTGCTTTCTACTCTGCTAAGACCAGAATCCCCATCATCAGTCTTCGTCGTACGCTCTCGTTTGACAGGCTCAGATCCCTGATCTGCACGCTCCCTTTTCTTTCCCTTAACTTGAGAAGGAAGGGAAGAGGCACTATTCTGTACACTATCGGAACCAGCTTTCAACTGCGATGTTGATGTTGGACCACTCATTGGCTTTGGAGATCTGCCACCTGGCTGCAATGTTGCATGCATTCGTATCCGAGTCTTATATAACAGCTGATCTATCTCTTCCTGTTGCTCCTGCAAGCAAAATTCAAATTTCGGTTCAAGAAAAAAATTAATCAAGTCCACAAAGAATCAACGAATGGAAGCAAAAGAAATATGTGCAACAGTATAAAAACCAACATTCATAAAATCTTGATCCGTTAGCCACCATAAACGCTTGTTCGTAATGTCATAAACCCGTCGACACACGAATGAAGAAACCCCTGATGGAAGTTCAACACCTTTACGAAGGAAAGCAACTTTACAAGGATGCAGTAACGATTCGGCAGAAATCTCATCCTTATGAAAGGAGTAAAAGATTTCGTTTGGCGCAGCTTCTAACAGCACGCCTTTGCCAAGCTTTACTTCAGCAGGCCGATAGAGCCAATTCACACCTAATGTTATCTTATTCTCTTTACTCACGGTCAACCAATGAATTAGTCCAACAAAAGGTGGGGAATCCTGAGCTGGTTTGAAAAGAGCAGAGTCACCAACACTGATCTTGCGCCCATCCTAAGAAGTGAAAAAACAAAAAAGAACTTTAATACAGAAACATTACAAACAGTTATTGCCAATGGTACACAACCAGGTATAAGCAGCATACAAGAGAAGCCCATCTTGGCTTTCATATATATAAAAACCATTCGGGTAGTTTAGGTTGTTGTATCCAAGGGTTTGGGGTCAGGCTTGGTGTATTTTAGGTTGTTTTTCACAGGTTTTTTGGGTCAATGGGGTCAATGGGAAAGGTGTTTTCTTGTATACATCAGTGTACTTAGTTATTCCTTTTTTATATATATAATATTTTTACTTATCAAAAAATATATATATAAAAAACATTTCCATTTTTTCATTTAGAAAAAAAAAAACTGATTACTGATAAAGAGTTAAAAAATATCAAGTTTTATGGGCTGAACAGGTACCAAGACTCTCCGACTCTAAGCAACCCCAAGCACATCTAGTCCCATACTACACATATTGGGAAATTCAAGGGACAAATCCTAGGGGTTGGCCACCAATGGTTTTAAGTACAAGGATTTGAACTCAGACGGCCGTTCTCGAGGCCTTAAGCTCAATGCTGAGGAGCCATGACATCCAACCCTTAGCATCATTACTTAATGCCAATACAAGTACTACACCAAGCAACACTACTTTTATTAGGGTTAAACAATCATGACATTTAAAGTATTAATATATAAAATTACTACTATGGGAAATTAGAAAAAACTGATTCGAAGTTATTGAGTTTGAAACTGTAAACATAAATATATTGATTGAACAAAGATCTGTCAGAGGTACGAGTCTATGACATCAAAAAGGTAGTTTTGGAGACGCATCATTAGTCTTGGAGATAAGTTCAAGGATGAAGTAAAGGTTCTAAAGTGGAAGGCAGCTCTAGAAAAAGTAGCCAATATGTCCGGATTTGAATTAGGGAAGAGGTACTTCTGATGAGCAGTGCCTGTGTGTGTGTGTGTGTTTTATATATGAAGTTAAAGAGGAATTTATGGGGAAATTTTACACAAATCCAGGATCTGAAGATACATATTTTCAAACCAGAGCAAATCGCAAATCTCCAAGCACAGAGCAGGCCCACCCACAAACTAAGATATGGCGACCACTTAAACAGTTCTGATGCACTTCTGCAAGAATACTAAAAGATATTCCCAATTTGGTAGACACACAATTGATGATCTCCACTAATTCTATTAGGTTCCCTTTAAATGTCCGTTACATGTCATCAAATCAGATTCTCGTTCGTAAAAATAGATTTATAGACTGAAAATATAAGCAACTAAAATACAAAGTAAGAAAAATGCATTACTTTGAGGTTAAAAATTTAAGCACCAAAGTTGCAACTTCTGACAATTTAAAACTGGTGAGAGTTTAAAGATGAAAATCTAATTTTTGGAATTATGTGGATATGTAAAGAAAAAAATATCTTGGCTTGGGAAATTGTGAAAGTTTAAAAAATTCCTTCATTCCTCAATTTCGAAATTACCCAAACTAAAGTAAAATAAATCCTCCTATAATCAGGTGCTCTCCAAATCGGCCTTAAAAAATACCCCAAATTCACAAAACCTCACGCCATTTTTCTCGTTTACAAAACATTCTAAATCGCCAAAAGCCCCAAACGGCACACGGAGTTTCAGCCACAAAAAAATAAAAATCAAGAATTAAATCCCATAAGAAATTTTAAAAATTGAAAAATCTAATTCCCCAGAAAAGAGAGAAACTAAACCTTGGAAAAAGAATTAGCTGAAGACAAAGTCGAGGAAGAAGAACCATCGGCCGTGGCAGCTACGATCGAACGCGTGGGGATTGTCCACACGTGCCGACTCCGTTTCCCTTCCTCAGCAGCCAGCCCATGCATAGCCTTGCATGTTCCCCAATCCCTCCTTCGATCCCTACCACGAGTAACATCAATTCCAAACCTCTATTCGCACGCCACCAATTCACCGTACCTCAATTCCTCACCAATTCGCAGCCCCACAAAACCCTAGATCAATCTGAAACCCCAGCCCCCACTGTTTGCTCCGCGAAAAAAACTCAAACCCTAATTCCTCACAACCACAATTGAATTCCACTTCTAGGGCTTTCCCAATCCCAAATAATCGATCCAACCAAACCTCAGATCCACCCACCACCGAAGGGAAGCAACAGCGAATTCGAGCCGGCCTTCGATCTAGAGAGAGAGAGAACACGAAAATTTAGATAGAGAAAATCGGAGAGAGAGAGAAAGAGAGAGAGAAAGAGAGGGAGAGGGCATAAAGGCAAGGCGTACTTGGTACTTGGTAGTAGAGCAGGGACGGGCAGTGCGGGCAGATCGGGCAGGATAATGTTAGAGTAACAGCGTGGTGAGGCAGCCGAAACGACGTGGACAAAAATTATACAAGGGGAATAGACCGCGACTGACAGTGACAGTGACTTCTCAGAAGTTATATAATTTAGAAGTTGTTGACCCTTCTGTCCCCAATTGACTTCGAGTTTATTTATGGAGTGGGAAGGGATGAGATTGTAATTTAGAGTAGGTGACAGAGTCCCACGTGGCATGAGGACCCTCTAGTCTGTTTGATGATGTAGGAGTTAAGGTTGTCTAGAGTTGCCCCAACACACATAACGAGAAGTAGGAAAGAAAGGTGTAGGGGGTGTTGTAACTCTACTGTTCTTCTGACAGGCAAAGTCAGCATCTTGCATTGCATTGCAGTCCCCGCCAACAAAATGTGCCATCGTATTCTTCAACAATATGATATAATATAATTTGTTTGTTTTTTTTTTTTTTTTGGCGTTAGACTTTAGATGTATTTAGTGAGGTAATTATTTTTAGATTATTTTATTATTATTTATAAATAATTTATTATTATTTTATAATTATCAGCAAGTATGAATAAAAATATTTTTAATAGATAATTTATTATTATATAAATTATTTATTATAATTTTATTATTATTTACAAATTATCTGAGATACTCTTAACATTCAAACGAAGTTCTAATCATATATTGTCTTCATTTTTCCAAATCTTAGATTAATGATTTTTGTAAGGGTAATTACAAAAGGAGATTACAACTATGTCGCTCATGCCCCTAGGCCAAATGTCATTTTTTTTATTTTTTTAATATTTTTAAAAAATAAAAAATATATATATATTAATACACTAATAATTACTTTCTTAAAAACATAAAGGGATAAAATCATGGATATGGTTATTTTTCATTACAAAATTAGTACCTTCTTTTTTAGGTTTTTACAATTTAAAATTATCAGTTATTAACTTTGATAAAATTGATACCTCAATTTTAAAAAATACATAATTAATATTTATGTCAACCTCTCCTTTCGCAGATTAATGGGATTGTAAGGTGGCATTAGAATACCACGTGTCAACCTTCGAGTAGTTTACATGATGGGGCACTAATGGTTGATGTGGCATATTAATGCACGTATAAGCTAATCAAATATTAGAAAATTTTAATTTATCATATTCACATACCACATTATAAATAAATTTTTTATTTTTATTTTTTTTCTTATTAAATATATTGTGTATGAATAATGAGTAGAAGAAATCAATTAGTTTAGGAAGAATATAACCACAAAAAATTTAAGAAAAAATAAATAAATAAGTGTGGAGTGTACATGATGTGTGAAAATAATGAATAACAAAACTTCAAATACTTACATGTGACGTGTGTTAGTTTTTTAACGGGACATTGACGAAAGTACTTAATTACAAGTTTTTTGAAGTTCATATATAAATTTGGTGAAAGTTAAAAATTAAATCTCCAATTATTTTTCTGCTTATGAGATCATTTTGTAGATCTGATAGTTTTTTTAAAAGAATTATAATGAATTTTCAAAAAAAGTATACAAATATCGAGGATATATATTAAAAAATATATTAAGAAAATAGAAATAGAACTATGGCTACCAGGAGAGTAATTGATCTAGTTCGGTCCAATTTTAAATATTTTTTAGAATCGAATCAGTATACACCGGTTTTGAAAATTTAAGAACCGATACCAAATCAATTCACTACCGAAATTGAAATTTTAACAAGTAATTGACCCATATTTCTCATTTTATGCTATACTAATATTATATTAATTTTATGTTATATCAAAATTCAAATGCTATATTAAAAATCATAAGATTACTTTTTGTTATATCATAATAAAATGTTATATTAATATTAATTTTATGTTATATTAATTTTATGTTAATAGACATAAATAATAAGATTTTAAAATTTTTTGTTATACTAATATACATATTACAAGATTTTATCTTTTTTACTTAATAGGAATATTTTGTAAATTCAACGAAATTTTAGATGTAATTTTACCTTTTTGGTGGCATGACAGGCAAATTGCAATTGCTTGTAGTTTGGGGGACATGGCAAATTACATGATAATTTGATGGGTTTTATGGATTTTTTTTCCTATATAATAAAAGAAATAAAATCTTATTTAGTCAAGAATATAACTACCTACCGCTAATTCTAGATTCCGAAAATAAATTTAGAAACTGACGTGTGACATGATCTAATACGACATATTTACTTTACAATCAAAGACGTAATAACAAGAATAATAACAAGAACATGAAAAATTCAAAAACGTTTTACCTTAGGCATCTTTCTATAGCTAGCTTTCTTTTCTACCTCCTCAAGATCTTGATAAGTGTTTGGATGTATGGAAACAAGACGTTAACATGATCATGATATATTATTCCAAATACAAGATATTAGAGATCACCATTTCTTCTCATTGCATGTGGAGGTTGCGTCATGTTTGGATAGTTTGTCCATTTTTAGCTCCATAGCTATCTTTCTCCAAGACACAACAACGTGACTGCAAGGTTTGAGACCCACACGGACACGAATGGAAATAACTTACATGCACACTCATGATGCATGCATGGCTGTCTTAATCCCCAACTTGTTGGTTAGTGTGTGCGTGCACGTATATGCATGCCAACTTTGACAACCATATTGCATTCCACTTTTTTCGCTCTATTCTTTGTATTTGTATTTGGATAATATCATATCATTAACATGTGATTGTAAATAATCTTTGAAGACTTGGTAATTCACAACATTCATCAAGAAAAATCAACACATCAAATTCATATCGAAAAGTACTACGTACAATAGACTCATGACTCGTACTACATTAACCTTTTAAAATATAAAATAAAGAAAATAACTTTTTTTTTTTTTATAAGTAAATAAAGAAAAAACTTTGGTGGAGGACAAACCCTTCAAGAGTGGTTTGGCCACCCTTTAGAGGAGTGGTTGGGCTTCCTTAATCACCTCATCATGGCACTACAAAAAAACTGTTTATTTGTAGTCAAGTATTTCCTGCGAAAATAAATATTTCTTGCTAAAATGAGTATGTTTTCATCGCAAATACAGTGTATTCTTTAAAAAATATTTGTAGAATTCTTATGTCAACATTCTGTTTAAGCCATGTTTAGATTCAGATATAGTTTTATCTCATCTCATCATTACAACTTTTCTAAATTTTCATATAAAATATAATAAACAATTCAATTTTTTCAAATCCTAAAATAATAATAATATTAAAAAATAATATTATAATAATATTTTATTTAACTCATCTAAAATCATTTTATCTCATCTCGCTATCCAAACCAACCCTAATGCACTCGTAGTGTTGATGATATAACACTACCTCATGAGTGCTATAGAACAACCTNGGTCAAGTATTTCCTGCAAAAATAAATATTTCTTGCTAAAATGAGTATATTTTCATCGCAAATACAGTGTATTCTTTAAAAAAAAATTGTAGAATTCTCATGTCAACATTCTATTTAAGACATGTTTGGATTCATATATGGTTTCATATCATCTCGTCTCATCATTACAACTTTTTTAAATTCTCATATAAAATATAATAAACAATTCAACTTTTTCAAATCTCAAAATAATAATAATATTAAAAAATAATATTCTAACAATATTTTATTCAACTCATCTAAAATCATTTCATCTCATTTCACTATCCAAATCAGTCCTAGTGCACTTATAGTGTTGATGATATAACACTACCTCATGAGTGCTATAGAACAACCTAATTAATAAATAGCCGAATTCGCTTGACAAGTTAGAAATAAAAACATGACTTGAGATTGACATGCAAAATAATGATAAAACGAAGCAAATAATTAAATTAATTAATGTCCTGCATGCATAATGCTGCATCTATCGTCCTAAATACTGGAACCTAGCTAGCAGAATTATTGGCTACGGGTGGAAATTAATTCATAAGCATAAATTAGTACTACATCGTGACTTCGAATCTTAATGGAAGGTATTACTTGAATGGGGAAACTTGACAGTTTTAATAATTTATTAATTTTAGATTGAAAAGCATCATGTTTGTTAACTCATAAAAAATACATCATGCTTTATGGCTGCGTTGATCTGAGTTGATCATATGTGAATAGTAATATTTTGTGGATCTTATTGAGATGTGTTTGAATATAAATAGATTGAAAATATGAAAGCCTCTCGCCTTTCGAGATCCGGTCCATCATCAACTCAATCAAATCTTCTTGTTGGCTTGCTTTGATTAGGCTTCCTTTAACGGATTTAATCGGCATTTCGTGCCTGCAGCCCTGCGGAATTCGACCTTTTATCAGCTGGTTGGGTAGCAGTAAGGTTAGAGGCACAACTAGAAGAGTTGGCCCTATATTTATCTCTCTTTTTTCAATTCGATTGCAATCTCCGAAGTCCTTCTTGATCGATGGTCCCCATTAGCATTAGTATGTGTATAAATGTATAAAGTATGGTGAGATGAATTTAACTTTTTATAGGACGTTAAAAAAAGTACTAGATTCCATTAATAATTTGTTTGAGATGGGTTGAGACCACTCAGCCAACTAAACATAAGCCTTGCGTCATTTTGTCACAACAGTAGTGCACAAGGAATACAAGAAATGACTAGCACAAAATATGGTTTTTTTTTTTTTTTCTTGATCTAAGCATTAAAACTATAATCGAAGATGCAAAAGAAATGAATGGCGGGTATCTCTAACAAATACATCATTTCAATTAATGGTGATTTCTCAATAACTGTGATAGTTATAATTAAGTTGCAACCGGCACTATGCAATCAACTTTTGTAGTGTTCAATGGTGAAATCCATGTCTTCATTTTCTAAGATTCTCAATTAGAGCAAAAAGGAACATAGGGATACTAGGACGAAGGCACTTCTCATACCCTTCACAAGACTTCATCATGTGAACCCCCACAGTAGTAAAGAGGATGTGGCGGATCAACTCTTGAAGATATGAGGTTGGAGAATTCACCTATACAATGCGTAAATAGTGTTAGGAACTATAAAAGAAAAAGCAAAATAAAAAGTAGAATCAGTCACATACAACACAATTTATGTAGTTCGATAACGTGTCTACAATCATAGAGTTGTAGATGATTTTATTTTAAACGATAAGTAAAGATACAGTGTGGCGATTCTATAATAGAGTAATATAATATGTTGTAAATCTTAGTCAGCGGGTCGAGTTAGCCCAAGCCTCCACTCCATAGCTAATATCTCATTGAAAATCTACTAAAAAATCACGACGGATCCTTATTGGGTCAAGTCATTGAATTGAACTGCCACAAACACAACCAAACTCTACATATAGAGGCCACATAAGCATTTGTTAGCATTGTGTGCTGGTTGAATCATGGCTCTTCTTAATTGTTGGTAGATCGGCTACATGTGGATGTTGTTATGGGGCGCATGTCAACCGTCGATTGTTGGAAAGAAATAAATCTGTCCATTTATATCTACAGAAAAGAATTAACAATTTATATACATATATATATATATATAATGACCATGTATTACTCCTCCAACATTCCGTTTTGTATTGGTTTTTAGGAGGTTCTCTTCGTGTAAATATATATGTCTATACAAGGTAGCTTTACAAAGCTCTATTAGGTTTGCAACATGGAAACACTTCCATAATAAAATCTATTTAGTTGAGTAACAATAGTTTGAACTAGATTCGACATACATACAATGGCACCTGAGTTGAACATTAACGAGCTAGACTCTATAAATTTTAGAACTCAAGTGAGGTACTAATTTTACTTATATCTAAAAGAAATGGACAGAGAATGTGTGCAGTAATATCTGTTTAGACTTTTATTACGAGTGAAGCTTATACTGTTAAGATATAAAGTAAATAATAAAAATCTACCTATTCCCATTAGTTTAAGATTTTGAGATAAGTGGTGATTTCACATAGTATCAAAGCAGAAGTCTTGAGTTCAAATCCTGACTCTACACTCTACCCTATTTAATTAAATATTCTACGCGTTGGGTCACCCATTAAGAGAAAATCTGGCCCACATATGAGGAGAAGTGTTAAGATATAAAATATATAATAAAAACTATATCTTCTCATCAGTTTAAACTTTTGGAATTAGTGGTGATTACATATGGTATCAGAGTAGAGGTCCTGAGTTTGATTCTACACTTCACCCAATTAATTAAATATTCTACATGTTGAGCATATCATTAAATGGGAGTCTGACCCACAAGTGAGGGAGACTGTTAAAATATAAAATAAATAATAAAAATTACATCTTCCCATTAGCTTAAACTTTTTGGACAAGTGGTGATTTCAATCCAAAATTAACGTTCACCTCCAATTCTTTTATAAAATGAATAAAGCTGGTGCGGAACTCAATTTGTTCATGCTGTACATCCCTGATCTTGCACATTTGAAGCATGAAAAAAAAAAGTTGATTCATCCATACATACATACATATATATTGCACACCAATTAGGGCCACCAAAGAAGAAAGTTCAAAATGAAGCAAGAGAGACGAAAAGTAGTAGAATCAAATAACATTGACCCCAACAGAACACGTATCGATGCTCTACTGTTCCATAAGCCACTAGCTACAAGATGTGTTGATCATGCGCTCAACAATTAGCACAATTCAAGAACCAAGTAGTATCTAAATTCACATGTAGATTGAAGTTTGTCCATTTACTCTGTAAAGGTGATACTGAGTGAGTGAAAAGAAGCTGCACAGAAAAACAATGTCGCATTGCATTCCACCAGCATAACCAATACGGTATTTTTGGAACAGCACAAGCTGGAAATCATTACAGAGCATTTATCATCCTCTTCATCTCAGCAGATCTCCTGGGATCTGGTTCTTCAGTCGCTCTTTCAGTGAGTACTTGCTTGATACGGCACATTGACTTCCTTACCTGAATTTTATATTTGATCAACAACCAAGAATCGCCACAATATCAATTGTCAATTGTGTTTCCAGGAAGATAGGGGAAAAGAAGGAATAGACGTGCCCTTATCACAACAAATTTAGAGCCTATATATAGTTACGATATTCCAAAACTCCTTGTTCTTGTACTCAGTCTTACCGACAAATGGAAACATCAGTAAAATGTATCCAATGTGGTACTTCTAACTATAATTAGCCATTATACACGTGACATGTAAGTGGTATCATCACAAAACTCTCAGAGAAAACAAGTAGTTGAAAGCATTGGAAAAAAAAATGTGAAATATGGCCAATTGACTACCTAGGGGTCCTTATATCAAACACAAATAGCCAGTTTCTAGGCATGACTTCAAATGTCAAGCAATTAATACATTTGTGAATCTATTACAGCCATGTCAAGTCAGATGTGGATATGTCTAGAAACAAAGTGGATAAAATTACTTGCCAAGCCTATTTCACACAGCTCTTCTAGCATCCCATTGAGAGTTCATCTAGCCAACGGAGGGGTTGCACTTCACCACAAAAAGACTTCTGCAGTTATGTTCTGAAAACAGGATTCTCTAAAGAACAATGGGCTGGAAAGAGTTCTTGCCTCTATCATCAGCTTGATAGATTGTAAAAGTACTTTTATTTGTTATGAGTAACAGAACATAAAACTACTTAAAGACCAAGTTCTTTGTTTAACGTAATAGTGCGCTAATGAGTCAAATGTTTCCCAATCTCTGGCACCTATGACATTAAGAGTGCCCTCTAAAATCTGCAGAGCTACAGCTTGTTCCATTCTAACAGAACATTCTACCCCACCGTGTAAGTCCAGAGAATCAAGTCAGAAAGCATTCTTGAATGATGGCAAATTGTTCGTAACCTACAGGAAAATATTTCATTCTTAGAGTAAGCAATCTACTCAAAGCACTAAGGAACACCAAACAATTACTTGACACTTAAACAATTCAATCGATATTTTCTGAAGGTCTTCGTAACTTCTGTCGAACAAAATGCCTAACATATGCAAAAGCACCATATCTCAAAGAAGGCATGAACTTGCTTTCAACACATCCATTTATAAATGCATATTTAAGCTATGGGAAAACCATTTGCGTATCAGTTTTAAACAGTTCACCTAGTTTCATCTCACATCGCTGAGGCTATCTTTGGGAGGAGAAACTGCATGAAAAATAATTTAATTTTATAAGAAAAAATTTAATGTTATTAAATTACAGCTCTAACCACGAAAAGTCAAATTTTATTTGCACAATACAAAGCCAACAGAATCAAAGTTGGCATGCTGGGCCATTTGAATCTCGGTTTCCTGTGCAAGGACTCACGAGGAAAAAATAAGCGGAGTCAGCAGCCAAACACATGCCACAAATCAAAGTAGGAGAAATGGCAAGGCCAAGATAAGATGGTGAGAGGGATAAGGCTGGCAGTAGATGGGTCCAGAATGGATTTTACCATATCCAGATGGGCGCGCAAAAAGCTGGATGGAAACAGTAGAGATAGCCACTAACCTTCTTAGCTTACAAGGAAATGGAATTGGATCCCTAAAAAGATTGTTGGTACTAGTTTTAAATGACTTAGAACTAAGTGAGGCAAAAGAGAAGTTGGGTTTTGTACACATTTTTTACCGTCTCCACACTAAGTTTTAATGCCAAATGTAAAGCCAAGATTGTGTGTGAACCTTCTTGAGTTGGATACCAAAGTACAGAACCCAAAGTTGTAAGTTGCAGTTAGGGCTGTAAATCAGTCCGGTCCAGTCCATTCGGTCCGGCTTAATTATTTTATTATTTTTTTCATATTCTTTTCAAAAAAATTAATAAAAAAATTAGTTAAATTACTAAATTAAAATTAAGTAAATTATTAATGTGGATTATGTAACTAACTCATTAAAAAAAATATTTTACTATAATTATATTTATGATGTTGATAGTTACTACTAACTAACTTAGACTTTACTCTTTGGTATGCATAATTATTAATAATGTCATAGATTTTATATATGGTTAATGAATATCAAATAATTTCATTTTACATAAATTATTCATGCTTGCTTGCAACTTAGATATTTAAAAAAAATTACCTAATTATTTTAATTACGTGTCAATAGTAGAGTATGTATAAATGTATGACGTATTAACTATTTACATATAATGACATAAATTATCACATGATTTATGATTTATTATTAATTGATAGCATATATTATTTTATATTTTATATTTTATATGGTCAATAATAATAAATTAGATAAATTACATTATTAACTTATATAATTACTATATAAAAATAATATATTAAATTATTAAAAATATTTTAAAAAATATATATGTATGGGTTCAGTCCGATTCGGTACGGTCCAATCCAAAATTTGTAGACCACGGGACCGGACCGAATGTCATCGGTCCACATATTTTGGGACCGAGACCGACTGGTCCATAATTCGGAATCCGGACCAAATTATTTACACCCGTAGTTGCAATGGCCATGGGCATCAACTATGTAATTCGCCATAGGAAAGCATACTCTCTTCCAAGTTCCATTTTGTTACTAATTTCACACTAAAAGTGATCGAATACATTACTCTTTCGCATATACAGAACCTTCTCTTTAAAGATAAATCAAGAATGAATAAAAATTGGCAGTTGTCCCATTCGTTTTTTTTTTCCATTGTTGATCAGTGAAAAAAACAATTGACAGTTGTCCTATTCTATTATATACTTTAGATGATCTCCACACCAAGCATGCAAGACTGCAGAGTGCAATGCCATGATTAACTTCTCAACACATTTAGGCAAAACAATCCAAAGCATAGAGCAATAGGGTTGTGGGCAACTTCAGCTATTGACATCAGCAATGTTTAGTAAAGAGGATATGAAGATCTCACGGGAAATGGTCCCTCTTCACTATCTAGGCACCTTCCTAGTCCAATAATGAATGTAATGCATTCACTTCGAGTGTAGAAAAAAGATGAAAAGAAAAGAAAAAGAAAATTAATAAGAAACTACGGGTGGCAAATCATGTTTTCGGGTCTTGTTCGTGTCGTGTCGTGTCGTGTCAAGTCATGAACATTTGACTATATAGGGCAACCCGACCCGTTACGCTAAACGTGCCAAACTTTCAAACCCTAACCCAACCAATTTAGATAACGGGTCGAGTTGAGTTACCCATTTTGACCCATTTAATAATTAATTAGAAATATGTTAACACAACACGACTCATTTAAACCATTTGTTTCATGTAAATGAGTTGAACTAAAATGCATAATTCATTTGACCCGATTAACGTAATTTCACATAAAAGTTAAAATCTATATTTATTAATAACCATAATATCTTAAAAAATATATATCAATATTTTTCAAATTTTAATATATAATAAAACCAATATTACAAACCATACAATAACAAATATGGGTATAGGTCTAAACTTACAATAAAAACATAAGCATACTGAGAAATATCAATATTACAACTTAACAATAATTAAATTTTCATTTTGAAATAAATTATAAACGGGTTGATTTCGTGTTAAATAGGTTGACCCGTTATTGACCCGTTGACCCAAACCCGTTAACATAAAATCTAAACCTGCTAATTTCGTGTCGTGTTTGTGTTGGGTTCACGGGTCTTGTCACATATTGGCACCCCTATAAGAAACTCGAATCACCAAATTTCAGTCTCCAAAGAAACTAAGTTTAATTAGGATCTCTTATAGGTTCATGTTCTATTCATTAGAAAGGTTATTTTGAGAAATAAATAAACGAATCTCATTCTTTCATCAGAGCACTTACGTGGGAACCAAGAAAAGAAGAATATTGAGCACACTAGTGCAGAACTTTTAACACCAGTTTTCCCTTTTGTATGACACCAAAGTCCTATTTACCTCTGGGAAGAGCATCACAAGATCGTTTTTAAAGAACTGCCATGCTAGTAGTGCAAGTTGTAGTGAGGTAACGGGGTTGGAGTAACGGGGTTGGAGAGATGGGCAATCATCTAAATTATCCTAAAACCTTGCACAGTTAGCCAAGCATTTGAGGAGCAAGACATGACAAGAATTGCACATGTATCAAGGTAGAAGCAAAGTAATGGAGTTATACCTTGGGAACTACTCCGGATTAGGAAACCCTAGATTCTGTGAGTGAAGCAAAGCACCTCTCATACCTATCCCAAAGGACCTCATCTGGCATTGAGTCATCAGCATGATTTTCTCCTTTAATAAAACATACCATAGCTTATGAAGATCATCCCAGGACTTCAGTCGTAGTTTGGAAGCCTTCCAACATAGACCTGACAGCATTAAATCATCATTTGGAAACGATTTCAATATATATCATAAGGAAAATACACAAGAACCAGACTTGGAATTGTTATGGAATGATAACCTCAAGTGCAAAATGACTTCAGACTACATCAGATTTATCTTCAAAAAAATGAAATAACTTCAAAATACTAACTTTAAATCATTTCTAAACCTATAGAAAAATGCTCCTGAGGTATTTCTTTGAGCTGTCATTGGAATGTAGCGCTTGGGGGGGCTGGTCTTTTAAGAAAGTACAAGGGTTGTATGGAATGGAGTTGCGGAAATTTATTAGAAGAGGATGGGGGGTCTCTAGACACATAAGATTTGAGGTGGGTAATGGTTACAGGATTAGCTTTTGACATGACTTATGGTGCGGTGATAAGGCCCTCAAAGAAGCCTTCCCTACAGTATATAGGTTTGCGTACGAGCAAGAGGCTTCAGTGGCTGATGTATTGATTGTCTCTGGTGGTGCTCTTCAATGGAATGTCAACTTTCTTAGGGCAGCCCATGATTGGGAGGTTGGTTCCCTTACAGAATTCTTTAACTTGTTGTAGTATATAGCCACAAGAACAGAAGAGGCAGACTTAAGCATGGACAACTTAAGGAAACGCCGGATCATTAAATTGTATTGGTGTTGAATGTGCAAAAGTGCAAAGAAATGTAAAAACAGTGGATCGTTTGCTTCACTGAGACGTTGCAAGTGCCTTGTGGAATGATTTCTTCGGGAGAGTTAGATTAGCATGGGTAATGCCCAAAAGGGTGGTTAATCTTCCTGCAAACTTGAGAGGTTTTTATGTCAATCCTCAAGTCACAAAAGTGTGGAAGATGATCTCCATATGCTTACCGTGGTGTATTTGGAGGGAAATGAATGATAAGAATTTCAAAGATTGGGAACGGTCTCTAGAGGAACTTAGAAGTCACTTCACTAATATTTTGTTTTTATGGGCAATGGTTATAGATTTCAATGGGTTATGTCTACAGGATTTCCTTGTAACTGTATCTCTTTCTAATTCTTAGCAAGGTGCTTTTTCTTGTTTGCATCCGTATACTTGGGTTAAGCCTATTTATCATTCATGTTTAAAGTTTTTATATACCTATCAAAAAAAGAAAATAGAAAAAAAAAAAAACAGAACCCGGATATATCTTTTATAGGAAAATACTCTAACCACAAAGGGATTATACAAAAATAATCCTACAAACTGACATGGGTTAATGTAGTTCGTCAGATTATAAAGTTGCTTTTATTGTAAAATTAATCTAACGGATTACATGAAATCGCTTCAGTTTGTTAGATTATTTTTGTGTAATCCTTTTGTACATGTAGCAGTGCTCTATCTTATAGCATAGGGCCATGAGCCCATGAACAATAAATTATCACAAGTAGTAAAGCCAATGAATAAGCAGAATCAAGGAAAATGAAAGACTGTACAATAGACAACCTGTTTGTCATCATCTGCGCTTCTATCTGCCTCAAAGACGCTGCAGAAGCATCTGCAGCTGTCGCAGCAGATATTTCTGATTTAGCTGCAGCAAATAGCGTTTTCCCAAAAACTCTTGACAAAACATGATAGTAATCATAACACTGCAACAGCAGATTAGAAGAAAGGAAAAAAAAGAAAAATCAGCGAAAATTCCCACTGCCATTGTCCACCCAAAACACGAAACTGAACCGCACGATTCCTCTATTTGTCTTACAAACATAAAAACAAATGGAATGGTCCAGAATCTTTTTGTCTTTGTTTTTCACTTATCAAACGCACTCAAAACAGATAGAACGCGGATAGGAAGTGGACGGGGTTACTAAACGAGTAAAATGAAAATCGACAAGCAAACTCAAATCTGAGTTTCTTAACATGGGTACTCAAGAACAAAGTGGAACTGAATAGATAAATGAACAGTCAGAGAATCCAATCAGAAAATCTTGATTGGGAAAAAACAAGATGAGACAAGGCTAAATTAATACGCACTGACGCACACCTGAAAATGGGTTGGCAGTGTTTGGGAGATCAACTGCTTGGCGGGGAGATTCTCCTCGACAACCGCACGCGGTTGTAGCCTGTACTTTATCGAGGGGTTTGGGTTTATGGGATGGTACGGGGTTTTAGAGACTACATTATTCGGGTTGCTGGCCCGTAAATGGGCGGGCCGTGGGCTTTGCCATAACAGTTAATGAGAACAGCAATTTTAAAGCCCAATATAACCCACAGCTCGATAACCATAATAATATCCTTTGACAATTAGATATGGATAACGTTAGGCCACCGATAAATGTATCGAAAAATAGTATCAATTAATATTTTTTCTATCAATTATTTGTGTGTATTTTTTCAAGTATTTAAAAAATAAAATAAAAATACATTGTTCGGTACCCATTGTCTATTATCTATTAGATATATGATTTTTTTTTTTTTAAAAATTCTAATCACTAGTAGGGAGTGTAGTTTGGATAGTAAGATGAAATGAGACGATTTTAAATGAAAGTTAAAAGTTGAATAAAATATTATTAAAATATTATTTATTAATATTTTTTTTTTTTTAGATTTGAAAAAATTAAAATTTTTATTATATTTTATTTGAGAATTTGATAAACTTGTAATAATAAGATGAGATAAAAGATTCTCACTACTCAAACGAAACATAAATCTCCATTCATCATCCTCTCAATATCGTCATTTAATCATCCTGATTTAAAACGGTACTACTTTGATAAGTTATTTTACAAAAATATCTCTCATTTAAAACAAATTCTTTTAAAGGGTTGTGAAAATAGTTGTATGTATCTTATTTTTCTTATGTGTATAATTTGACACAAAATGTGGTATGATTAAGTTTTAGATTATTAATTAAAAATCAGAACTTTAAAGTAAGTTTAATAAAATCAGATGGTTGTTTCCTCAATTTCTCGCGTAATGGTCACTAATAAGTAAGACTGAATATTTGACAAAAACTATTAGAATTATATTATTTTACGAATTTATACTAAAAAAAACTCTTTTATTGCCACGTGATTTTGTTTGGAGATATTTTTTATAGGATTATGACATTCTTTTAATTAGATATGCATGAATTTAGACATGAAAATACGTAGTGGATATAATATATCTTTGTATAATATAAAAAATGATTTAATCAATTAATATCAAGAGAAATGATTTGTACAAACCTTAAATAGATAAGTCTCATACAAGTCTTTGTAAAAAAACAAATAAACCCAACCTTAAAAAAGTATAAAAAGAAAAACTATTTTTTATTAATGAGACTCACTTTTTATAAAGAGTTTATATGAGACTTGTCTATTTGAAACTTGTACATAACATTATTTTAATATCAAATGTTTGGGTCAACTCTACACATTAATATCAAACAACCTAAACAAAACGGGTTGAATTGGGTTATGTTTGAATCCCTACTAAGATCTATGTATTAAATAGTTATATGGGTTGTGTCTTGCCACTCATTATATAAACGAGTTATAATAGGTAGAAAAGTTGATCAAAGAATAGTGCTACATGTACTTATAATTTTATGTACAATATCCATTTTATCAATTTTTTTTTAAATCCAAATTTTGAATTTCAATTTCATAATTTTCAGCATATCAATAGCTGACACACCAACACATATTGTTATGTAAGTAAAAATTATAAGTACAAATAACATTTTCCTCAACTCGTTTAAATAGAGAGTTGAGTTGAGATGTGATGAAATAATAGTTGAAAGTTGAATAAAATATTGTTAGAATATAATTTGTTAATATTATTTTTGTTTTGATATTTGAAAAAATTGAATTATTTATTACATTTTGTTTCAAATTTTGAAAAAGTTGTAATAATTAGATTAAATGAGTTGAGATGATTTTTTTAATCTAAACAAGCCTTAAATCAAATGGGTCATGTTCAAGTTGTCACTATAATTGTATATGCATAACTTGACACGACACGAATCCAATCCATGTATGAGTGAGATAGCTACCTTTAAGAGAGAGAACCTTGCAATCATATGTTGTAAATGAAAACAGGGAAATAGTGGGTGGGACTTGGAGAGAGAAGAATAGGGAAGCAATGGAGAGGAGAGAGAGAGAGGTTGGGTTTGTGGAGTTTGGTGTATCTTATAGCGGCTCGATTTGATGATCCGACCTGATAATAGTTCGTTACGATTTTTTATGGAGTTTCAATGAGGTTTGGGTCATGAAGCGCATGGTTGGTCTGATAGGCCCAAGCTAAAGCAAACATGGTTAAGCCTCATGGGGGTCTAGGGGCAACAATCTCAAGAAAATTTTTGGACCAGGTTTGTGACTCAAGAATTGTCAAACATAAAGTTGTGTGATAGATCGCTCAAGCGAGTTTAGGCAAAGAGTTGGCTTGACACTCACTCGATATGTCGCTTGAGCGAACATCAAACATAGAATTCACTTGAGTGAATAATCCAATAATTGTGAAATTAGAATTTCTGCCATACAATCTTATAAATATGTAATTACGTATAGTATGACTGGTTTGGAACAATGTATTTCATCCTAAAGTATATTTTATTATTATTCAAAATGATAAAATCATCTACAATTCTATGGACATAAACAAATTACGGAATGAAAAATTATTTTTATTAGTCATTATTCACTAACCCACACCCCACCACCCTATGAAAAACACCCACACACTCTATGGAAAAAAAAAATTATAGATATGAGGTGTAAAAATAAATAGTAGTTGATGCATAGAATTCCTGATACAGAATCATATAAATTTCTAAGCAGAACTATTGATTTAGGTCTTGTATGAATTTAAAAAGTGTTTCATCTTATCTCATCCCATCATTACACCCACACACCCTATGGAAAAAAAAAACTATAAATATGAGGTGTGAAAATAAATAGTAGTTGATGTATAGAATTCCTGATACAGAATCATATAAATTTCTAAGCAAAACGATTGATTTAGGTTCCATTTCGATTTAGAAAGTGTTTCATCTCATCTCATAATTACAACTTTTCTAAACTTTCACACAAAATATAATAAACAATTCAACTTTTTCAAATTTTAAAATAATAATAATATTAAAAAATAATATTTTAATAATATTTTTTTAACTTTTATCTAAAACTATCTTATTTCTTATATTTTTACTTTATTTTTTTGTAATCGTTTTGGAAAGAGATTGAAAATAAGAGAGAAAGCACCAGACAACCATATCTCAATAAATCAAAAAAGGCCATAATAAAGGACAGAGTTTGCCGAGCTCTGGCCCCTTGGTGGTGAAGCGTTGGGTGGTACGAGTATCCTCTGTAGAAGTGAAAGCAACAGCCATGTTCTATCCCCTGTACTTTTCCCAATGCCTTTTCTTTTTCTATTCATTCCCTTGCATTCCTGTTAGGATGCCGCTAAGCAGTGCTCTGCAGTGACCGCTTGCGTGCCATGGACCAAATTCTCACTTTCAATTTTTATTTATTTATATATCTTTTTAATATTTTTTAATATTTTTAAAAAATATAAAAAAAAAAATCAATACTAATAATCACTTTCTTAATTAATAAATAAAATAAAAAAATAAATCTTAAAAAATGAGAGAACAAAATACAGCAGTATAATAACATTATTCATCTACTATATTTCAACAAAATTAAATGCCTACTACTTTTTGTACCATCTTAAAAAATAGCATTTTTATTATAAATTTATCATCTCCAATCAAACAAATTGATATATTTAAACGACAAGATGATCTGATGATGACTAAGATCTTGTTTGGATATAGAAATATTCTAACACATCTCATCTCATCATTACAATTTTTTTAAATTCTCATACAAAATATAATAAACAATTTAATTTTTTCAAATCTTAAAATAATAATAATATTAAAAAGTAAGATTCTAACAATATTTTATTCAATTTATCTAATGTCATCTTATCTCATCTCATCTCACTATCTAAACGAGCCCTAAGAGTACAATTATTCTAAGCTACTCATGATCTCTTAACTAAGGCCTAATTTATTTAATGAAATAATCACATCTCATCTAATCATTACAACTTTCTGAAATTTTTAAATAAAATATAATAAATAATTCAATTTATTCAAATCTCAAAATAAAAATAACATTAAAAAATAATATTTTATTTAATTCTAAACTTTTCTCGAATATACTTAACAAGCCCTAAGGTTTACGGTATCAAATTTTTTTTTGCATCGACCAATATGAGAATTGGCATATGGCCTAATAAATAATTCAGTTTATTCAAATCTTAATATAAAAATAATATTAAAAAATAATATTTTATTTAATTTTAAACTTTTCTCGCATCTCATCAAATATACTTAACAAGCCCTAAGGTTTATGGCATCAATTTTTTTTTTTTGCATCGACCAATATGAGAATTGGCATATGGCCCCTTGAGTATCCAAAAAAAAGTTGACAGAATCTACAGACTACACAGCAAAAGGACATGCTTCAGCAGCTCCATCCTATATTATATTCGCAAGACTTTGTTCACTTTTTTTCTTTAGCTTTTCAAATTTTGGCAAAGTTGTGAGTGGACCAGTCAATATGTCCAACTAAAGCTCTCAACATGACATGATTGGAACCATTATGTATTTCATGTGGTTGAAAGAAATGTATGGGTTCATGATAATAACTTTATTTTTAAATATATATATAATTGTCATTGGATAATTAATTTATTCTTGTCCATCCCTTTTGGCGGCAAAAGCAAATGACCTTTTGCTGATTTCAAACAAGACCCACTGGAATTTATCTGCCGAGAAGACCCATTGAAGATTGCAAAGGTAGTATTGAATTCTTCTATCTCACCATCTAATGCCAATCCAATGCATAACCAAATTGTCATTTGTTTATTTTTTAGGATTAATACATTTTGCACATTTATAAGTTTTGCACTTTACACTAGGAGTCATCAAAACTAATACATTGGACTCAATAGACAAAAAACTAGCATTTTACACCTTCGTGTAATTTTGACCGTTAAGATGAATGAAAAATAAGTAACGTGGCACAATCTTGACGATCGAATCTTAAAGATTGATGCAAAGTGTCAGTACTCAGTCATAAGTGTGTAATAAGTCATTTATAATAGTGAGTGACAAAGTATGAAACCTTGATAATCTTCAATATCATTTAATATCTCAACATATTAAAAAGCATATGATTCACATAGATTTATAACTCAAATCTCATGTTGATGAGATATATCAACATAAACAAATAAGTGTGTTCAGATTACCAATGAATTTATTGAAGGAAATTGAAACAATGTTGTCTCAGTTTTGGTGGAGTCACAAGAGATTTGAGAGAGGCATTCATTGGAGAAGTTGAGAAAAACTTGGAGTGATGAAAGGAAAGGGAGGTTTAGGCTTTAGAGATCTCAACTTCTTTTTATAGAGCTTTGCTTGCTAAGCAAGGGTTGAGGCTCTTAAATGAACCTTCTTCAATAGTGGCTTGCATTTTTAAGGATAAATATTTTCAACATGATGAGTTGTTGGAGGAAAAATTGGGATATTGTCCTTCGTTCATCTGGATGAGCTTTTGGTCAAGCTTGAATTTGGTTAAAAGAGGTCTTTCTGGCGGGTGGGGAATGGCAAATGCATAAGAAATTAGAAAGACAAGTGGTTGCCTAGGCCATCCACATACCAGGTACAAATACCAATTAATACTCTTGATTCTAAAGCAAGAGTGGATGTATTAATTGATGGTGATAAGAAGATGTAGAGAAAAGAAGTAATTGCAGCTATTTTTAATGAGGAGAAAGCAAAAGTAATATATGTTATTCCAATAAGCAAGAGGGGAGCAAATGACAGGTATATTTGGAAGGGTTCAGCTAGGCAACTATTTACTATACATAGTGCGTATTATGAAGATTTCATACAGAACAAGACAGAAGCAATGAGAGTCTTCAAGCTGCATGAAGGATGAAGAATAGTGAAAAAAGATATGGCAAATGGGGGTTTCAGGGAAGATAAAACAATTGGCGTGGAAAGCTCTAAACAATATTTTACCTACTAAAGGTAATCTATTTAAAAAATAAGTGATTGACATCAGTCTAGGCCCAATTTGTAGAAGAGATTAGGAGTTATGGTGCATGTTTTGTGGACCTGCTATGCAGCAGCAAATGTGTGGGGGTGGAGATGCAAGCCTTGTTAAGAAATGGCAAAAGAATTTTGCTGATTTTGAGATGTTGTGGTCTGCATTATACAAGAGGTTAGACTTGGAACAATTGGAGCTGGTTTCAGTTATTCTTCACAGAATATGGTCAAGGAGAAATGCTTTTATTTTTTAAAACAAATTTAAACACCCTGTAGCAATTTTAGAATTGGCTATGGCTGATTTGTGTTCTTACAAGCAAGTGTATAAAAAAAGGCTGGTACAACAATAAGAGATCAAATAGGGGAAGGAGGAAAAAGGTGGAGACCATCAACTTCGCCTTATTTTAAAGTCAATTTTGATACTGCTTATGATAAGGAGAATGAAAGGATGAGTACGAGTGTTGTTATAAGAGATAGTGAAGGGGATTTGCAAGCTGTTCTCTATGCTCCAAGGGATTGTGTATCCTCAATTTTTCTAGCTGAAAGCTATGCCTTATTTAGAGCTATGGAACGGTGTAGTGAATTGGGTTTTAGTCAAGTCGAATTTGAAGGTGATGCCAAGACAATTATTGATGTTATTAACTCTAATCCAGATGATAACTCCTGAACGAGGTAAGTAATAGATGATATAAAGCAGATGATGGATTTGTTTCTTCGATGCTGGCTTTCTTTTATCTATAGATTTGGCAATAAGACTGCTTATATGGTAGCACAGTTGGCTATGAAAACAGATTGTGAGAGGGTGTGGTTAGAGGAGGGCCCTTCCGAGATTATTTCTGTTATCTTAAGAGAAAAGTTATGTAATAGTTAAAGTTTTTATGAAATGAAGTTTTCCTTTAAAAAAAAAAAACATAACATCACTGAATATTGTTCATATACATTCGTACTTTAGCATACTCCGCTATGAAAAATGATATAATAACAACTATATCACAATCCATTTACAACTAAGCATTAAAAAATTATTTTTTGCATATACTTTGAACTATTGCTAAGACTATATTTTCAAATTAAAGTGAAAAAATTATTATTTTTTAAATAAAAACTGTAGATAAGTTGTAAAGTAGTTGGTTTTGTATCATTGTCCCTCAACTATATAGATTACTGATGACAATAAATCAAATTCGAATTCTCTATTTAATTGGAAAGTCTAATATAGAGATAAATAGTCACAACATGTGATGTTATCATTTTTAATATTATCCATATAGTATTTTAGAAGTGTGGGTTTATAAACAGTTATCACAAGCTGATATAATTAGATATGCTGTATTATATTTATTTTGCAATAAAAATAATTTTACAATTTAATACATTATAATAATTTTTAAAAATTATTTTTGTGAAAATTTATTATAAACTAAATATTCCTCTAAAATTGTCGGATGACATAAATCCTATAAAACTTGTATATAAGTCAAAAATTGCCCGATAATATTGTTTATTCTGTAACATCTTCACACATGAATATTTGATGGTATATATTTCACAAATATTAGCTATAGATTACAACAGATTGGCCAACGTTTTTCTTCATCTCTGGACGCTCCCACCGACAATGACCTCGTGTTAATATCTGACTTTTGTCTATACAAAAAGTCTAAATTAGTTTGTGGAGAAAAAAGAAAGAAGTTCAATTTAGATAGAAATGCATTAATGGCGTGAGATTGAGACCACATATATCAAGTGTATATAACTGATTTGGACCATAAACGTGAAAAGTGGATACCACCCTGAAGTAATGGAACAAAAATGCTTGGGAGCTTGATAATGGGTATCGAGCATTTCTCTCGACAGTGTCTTTTTTGTTTTTTATTTAATAATTAAGGAAATATTTTTTAATAATGTTGTAATTTTTTTTTTCATTTTAAAAAAATATTTAAGTATACCAAAAAAACGAATGAAAGTAAATCAGAAAAAATAAAAAACTTTTTTGCCTTCTCGGGAGATTTGCAGGCTACATCCCTCGAGGATGTAGCAATACTCATATTGGAAAGATACAAAAGGAAGAATGGATCTAGAATGCTCCATTCTGGTGTGGCAAAGATGTTCTTCCAACCAAGCTTTATCTCTTCCCATCAGTTTATGATTTTGGGACAAATGATGATTTTCATATAGTATTAAAACAAATGTCTTATGGTTAAAAAAAGAAGAACAAGAACAAAGGTGATGGACACCAAGGTGGACCAAGTCTTAAAGATCTTTTTCAAGTTTCAGATAGGGCAATCACAAGATCGAGAGCTAAGAAATATAAGAAAGTAATGCAAGGATTGGTGCACATCAACTTGGGACGAGTCTAGTAAGAGCCTTCCTCCCACTGGGCATGCATTCTATTCAACTTATCTTGTCCCTTCAAATACTTCAAGGACTCATGTTCATAAAAAAAATGTTGGGTATGAATTGTCGCACCCGGCACAAGATCAATATAATGCTCTATCTCTCTAATAGGTGGCAATCCACTAAACACACCATTAGGAATCATGATCTCATATCCCTGCATCAAAGAGACAACAACACTAGGTAATGGTTTGTCAAGTTCATTTGTAGTAAAATATACCTTAGTATAACAACTCACTTTTCTCTTTTTTTTTTCACTCATTTTTCTTTTCATCCTCTTTTTTTCTTTCTCTCTTTTTCATCTTCTTTTTTTGAACTCTACGCCGCACAACTGTTTTTCAACTCATTTTCTCTTTTTAATTTTACTTGATCTTCATACACTTGTCTTCAAGTCAATGGTACAAGAGTAATAGTCTTATTATCTTTTACCAAAGTATACCTATTCTTGAGCCTGTCATGAATCACTTTTCTATCATACTGCCACGACCTTCCCAACAAAATATGGTCAAAGTGCATAGGCACTACATCACAAAGCAATTCATCCATGTATTTCCCAATTGAAAAAACAACTAACACTTGCCTATTTACCCTAACCTCCCCACAATCATTCAACCATTACAACTTATATGGTCTAGAGTATTTCAAGGTAGGCAAATTCAATTTCTCAATTAAAATAGTGGTAGCAATATTAGTACAACTCTTTCCATCAATGATCATACTACATACCTTCTTGTTAATGTGGCATCTAGTATGAAAAATATTCTCTCTCTGCTGCTCCGTATCATCCACCTTGATTTGTGTATTGAGAGCACGTCTGGCAACAACAGATTCACCTGTCACGGGGTACTCTATTCCATCATCATCACTAGTATCAACCAATCCGGACATCTTCTCACTATCACCCTCACTCTCAGTTATCACCTCTCCATTGTCATGCATAATCATCACTCTCATATTTGGATATTGAAATGCGATGTGCCCTGAACCCAAACACTTAAAACAGTTAATATCTTTAGTTCGTGAATGTTGAGATTCTACCTTGGGTTTCTTGTTAGTTCCCTCATGTTTTCCCTTAGGTGGTTTGGTCTTCCCCTTTGTTACAACTTGATCATTTTTGTCTCACTTTGGTTTCTAATGAGTGTTAGAAATCGAAGTATACCTTGCTATACCTTTTTTTTTTAACTGTCTCTCCACCTTCATAGCCATGTGCACACTACAACAGAAAACAGTTTTTCCCGCGACTATATTTGTCTATATTACCCATATTTAATGCCACAAATGAGTTTTTCTGGCATTTTCTACTTGTGGCAATGTCGCCGAAAATAACTGGCCGAACATAGTAATATATCCTGCGATTTAAATTTCTATCCCAAAAAGTACCTTTTCCGGCATGACTATCTCCTTGCATCAAGTGTAATCTTCACCAGAAATAGGTAGCCCAACAGTAGGACACTTCACCATGATAAAGTTATAGTAGTGACAAATTTCGCCGGAATTAAGTTCTTCTAACCATAGTGTTCAGCTGTAAATAAGTATTTCTTGTGAACTATTTTGATTGCAGATACACATTTCTAACAACACGGACTTGTAGGAAATGTATTTCCCATATAGGATTTATGTCCATAATATCAATGCTAGAATTAACGTTATGGTATTTGTAACCGAATTGTATCCTCAGAAATAATTTTTCCAGCCGTTTGTATTTGCGAGATCTATGGTTTTGCGGCACATATATGTCCTTCAGAAACACAAAAACTCTGACAAAAATGTTTCACCAAAAATAATTATTTTTTGCAGGAACAGAATCGCTAGAAATTCCCTTTTTTGTTTATACATGAACTAGATCATTTTTTGGACATGCTTAACATACCACAAATGGCCTAGTTTTTTTTTCCCAATTAATGCCACGGCTTACATGATTATAATTATATGCAGATTTTAGTTACTGCATGTCCATAAAATCTGTGCCTTAGCCGTAGACTTCACGCCTAAATACTTCTATATATGTATTTTTAACCAAAATGACCAGCTAGCATAAATCTAATATTTACAGCAAGTACATAACAATCAATAGGAGAGCTGTGTTTCAGCGTACATGCATATATATATTGGGGGAGCACATCATTTCATTGCATGTCACCAACATGCACATGTTTACATAAAACATCCATTGGTACAGAGACACAAAATAACTAGTGATTTCTTGGATTGTTCATTCTATATCCTTACATTAACATCTTTTTCCTAAACTGCATGCATGCATGGAGGCTTGGATTTCAGCTTGGTTCTTTGTTGATCTGCTCAAGCACCCAGATTTTTCCTTATGGGATCTTTAGTTCCTATAACTGATAGCTGCAATATTGGATAAAAATCGCCAAATATCTCTGGTCATGTTAAAGGTCCCCAATTATAGACTCACAACCAGACCATATAAGTTACACTTGACCAGCAAAAATGATACCCATAGATAGCCCAACAACTAGATTTCATCTTCCTGAAGACTTTGGTTGAGCTGCTCCAATTGGGTATTCTCCTCTTCCCATTTTTGTTTATGCTTCTGCTGACGACGCTCTGATTTCTTTGATCTCTTGCACTCATCCAACGGGCTGAGCCTCGTCTTCTCGAGTTTGAGCTTCAGCTGTTCCCTCTCCTCCCTGTTGCCATGAGCGCAATCCAAGTTCTCTTGAGTAGCTGCCTCCTAATCATCCACGATAAAAGCCACAAGCTGAGAAGTGCCCTAGAGACGTAAAGGCAAGACTGAGAAAAAGGGAGGAGGTGGGAAAAGAAAGGTAAAAGGTAGGAAATGGACAATCCATGGCTAGTTGGGACAAAGAAGGAAGGGTCTCCGCAAGACCCGAGAATTCAGGAAGTTCCCCAGAAATCTCGGGAGGAGTAGGCGGGTCCTCACTTAAACACCCTAGGAGGGGGCCGATCGCAGCATCCAGAGGAAAGTCGTCCGCCAATGGATATTCAGCACGAGCAAGTAGTTCGCCATGTGGACCCTCACTGGTTGTATCACCTACAGAATCGCCACCTACGAGAGACTCTACTTGGACGAGTGGATCGATGACCAGGCCCCTCGAACCATTGTCGATTTGAATAAGAGAATCTGTAGTAGGATTCATTTGGCTCCCGAGGACTTCAACATTTGGAGGAGATTTACCTCCTGTGTAATCTTTTGCCTTTACGCGATTGTTAGAAGAAGTTTCCGCCCCCTCATTGGCGGCCTTAAGAGAGTGACTCCCAACGGCCAAACGTGACAAAGAAGGAGGAGAGATCCATGAAGAAAAATGTTGTCCCTCATCATGAGTGGAAGACACGAAAATATTTTGGAGGAGGGTGCCCATCTCGACCTCACCCCCGGGCACCTCACCATTCGCCGCCAGAAGAGGCACCAATGGAAAAATACTCACTGGTTCGCTCTCCACAACGGGCGTTGGGACCGCCATAATAATCGAATGGCTAGCCTCTAAAGTAGCTTATTCCTGCATTAAAGGGTCCTGAACCCCGGAAAAAGGTCTATCCTCAACCACTTCATAAGAAGTGGTTGTTGGACGCACAACCTTATATTTCAGAATTTTTCCCCAGTATGTCCGTATGGAGAACTCCCAACGATTCACCTGGCCCACCGGGAACTCCCAACCGTTGCTATAAACAAAGAAGAATTTGGGCGACCAGTCTTTTACCTTGTTGTATCACTGCTCCAAGGTGACCAGGGCATGGGATGCCTTGAAGCTGCATACGTTCTCCTTAGGCGTAGCACCCTGTAGGCAAGAAGAAACTCGTGGCCAGTAAGGTCTGCGTCGTCTGGATAGGATTTTAACAAAGACCACCTCCAGATAATGCTGCAGCAAATCAATAACCATCAGGCGTTTGGGTGCAGTTGGGAATGGGCCAGACCGAGACAGTCTAGAAGGTCATGAATAGGGCGAGGAAACAACAACTCAAGTTACACGAAAACATGGAAGGATATAGGGCTACCTTACTGGAGTGGCCCTTTGCATTAACAGTGCCCTTGTTAGGGCCAGGAATTTCAAAGAAAACAGGCTCTGGTACTCAACAGATGAAGGCTAAAGAAGCCAGTGTTGGTTTGTTAGTAGTCAAGCGCCATTAGCTACCCAAAAACACTGGCCTGACATTGGCAAAAACCCCACCGGGAGCATTAGGTTGAATAGATTTTTCGAAAGCCATCACTGCCAAAACACGAAGTAATAGAGAAGACTAGTCGAGGAGAAGAAAATCAAGAGAACAAAAATGGCAGGATAATCACAACGTAGTGGGTAGAGGCCAAGTCCCACTCCCATGTTTTTATAAAAAGAGGTGACAGTTAGACTCTCATACACCGTGGCAACAATGATACTCGTCATTTCGATTTTGTAGAGTGTGGTTTTCGAAGCAACACAAACACGAAAAGCTCCCTTGTTAATGAGTTCAAAAGACGTAATGAAAAGGTGAGCCCACATGGAAGATAGGAACGCCGTCAGAAATGCCAACCTGAAGAAGCTCTCCGGACCTCAGGAAACCTAGCTAAAGTGCTTAGCCTTGGTAGGAAGGCGAGACTGAATCATGATAAATTTTCACCGTACTCATCCAATGAGAATTAGCGAGGTAACTGTAAGGAGATTTTTCCCTCAAGGCCTGAAATGCCCTATCAAACCTAATCCACTAGGAGAATCCTCTGTACATGACCTATGGGAGGGATGGTGCTGCAGAGAATGAGACTCGTCGATCTGAGGTCCCCTAGGGTAATGTCCAGATCTTGAGTGCCCGCCCCGCTCGACAGATTTGATATACAGAGAACTGTTAATTTTCTGACAGAAAAGTTGTGGACAGACCAAGAGAAGAGCAGACTAAGAGGAAAAGGTTGGAGAACCAGGCTGCATTAATGGCTCCACCACCCAGACAACACTCCACATTAATAATGCCATCGCAGAGTCACACCACATTATGAGGTCGTCGTAGAGCCACGCCACATTTAAAGATCTTGGCAAAAGAAACAGTACGAGGAACTCGGACTTCATGAAAGCAGGCATGATCTGCTCTTCATACCAGTAGTATAAATAGCTGATTCTAGGTATGAGGATAGTCTCTATGATCCCTAGACTCTACTTTATTTACTACACTCTAAGAATATTTACAAACTTTGGCATCGGAGACTCCTTAGCCCCAAGACCGCCCTCTCAAAGCTACAGTGTATTCTACCTTGTGCAAGACTCGTTCTCAAAGACTTGAGTTGTTGGAATTTGACCCAAATGTGTGTAAAACACGACGTTAACAATTAGGTTTTGATCAAATATCTCTTGTAGATGCATAACTCCACAAAATATAAGAGACTGATGCTGGTTCACATTCACATATTGGACATAAGGAGTTGTCAGATATATTTCTTTTGTAAAGATTTAGGCCTAGTTTGAGTACTATTCTTATAATATCTCATTACTATTTACTACTATTCAATATTTTATCATTATTTTTTTACTACTATTCACTAAATACCTGAGAATGCATCACTTTCCATACGTAACCTTAATCAAGCTGGAAGGACATTATCAATTTATTATTGTGAAATCATCATTTCTCTAAAAAAATTTAAACTAAATGAAATATATAAATTTTATTATTTGTATTATATTCTTAATATTTTCTCTCACATGTGAGCCAAACTCTCTCTCAAGAAGTGAGTCCAAAAAGTGAAATATTTAATTAAATAAGGTAAAGTGTAGAGTTACGATTTAAACTCAGGACCTTTTGATATGAACACATGGGAATTGAATCCCTTAAACCCATAATCAATTTGAAAACTCACCCAAGAAAACTAAAATTAAGCCAATAGCAAATTTAGACCCGTTGAGGAACTCGTTTCAAGAACTTAGATTATATAAAATCCAAACCCATTGAAGAACCTGTCTCAATAACCTAAATTATAAGAAAGAACGCCACAAAAGTTATGATTTGCCTTTGATAAGTTCAAAAGTTCATTCAATAACAAGAAAAGATAAACTCAACTCACAATGAATAAATTCATCAAATTTCATAAATTTCTTAAAATGAGGCTACAAAGAGTATTTAAACCAGAACCTAATTAAAACCCTAACCAAAATAAAACAATTTCTTCCAAAAATATCCCTAAATGAATAGTACGACGACTACAATAACTCGCTTACAGTAGTTCTCAAAACTCTAGTTCAACAAAATAAAACATATGTGGGCCAAGCATCCTCAAGCCAAATTATTCTAGACTAATTGAAGTGACTCAATAATCAAGACATGAAGTGACTCATAGGTCCAAGGCCTTCAATCACATAAACATAATAATAGACCCTAATTTATGTTGCACCCTTTCATACCTTGTATCACGTGGATGATCATTAGATCTCATTCTCTCAAGCCCATCTTGAATATTCAACTCTTGCTAGACTCGTCCCAAGTGGATTGCATCAATCCTTGCATTGTTTCCTTGTACTTCTTAACTTTCGATCTTGTGATTGCCTCATCTGAAATTTGCAAAAGATCTTTAAGACTTGGTCCACCTTGGTGTCCATCATTCCCCCTCTCCTAAAAAGGATTCAACCTCAAGTTTCCACCTGCATCAAAAGAAAAATATTAGAAACATTGAAAGTAGCAGAAATATGATACTTACTTGGAAGATCCACTTGATATGAATTTTCATTAATTTTTTCAAGAATTTAGAAAAATCGTTGGTCCATGATCTAGAAATGCACAAACAAGTTTTGTGCATTTTTAGCGCAGGTAAAATCATTGCACCCAAGTGGTGCGATCTAGCAAGACAAGGTATGTACCATTTTCCTTTAATAATGTATTTATTTATCTATGATTTATTTTCTAACAATATTCCTTCACTTTTTCAGATTGAGAAGGCAAAAATAATGTACAAAGAGATAGAGAAGAGGAACTTCACACTGGAGCATTATTGGTGTTAATTGAGATACCAACCCAAATGACAGCAGCACATGATTTCAATAAATATAAGTTGAAAACCACATGATAAACGTCTAGCCAATGACCAGTCAAGTGAAGCTGCCGATGACATTGTGGAGGAGAACATTGAGAGGCCTCCAAGCAAAAAAGCTAAGAAAGATAACTTAAGGAAGCGGAAGACCCAGGAATCACGTGATGCTGAGTTCAACATGACATTAGTAAAAATAACCGATGATAGACGATTGTTCATGGTAGAGAGAAGAGCATGAGTGTCGAAGCAAGATGAAGATAGAGGTGCACAACTGGAACTTGATAAGAGAAAGTTTAAGGCGAAGATCATGAGCAAGAATCTTTCTAGCATAACTACCATGCAACAAGCCTATTTCCTTAATATTCAAAGGAAAATTTATGAGGACTCTTTGAATAATTTCAAAGGTACATTCGAGAAATCTCCATCTACACCTCATAGAGGTGTGTAACTGTTGGCTATGATTCCAGACTTCTAGCTTTTAGTGGCTGCCCAGCATGTGGCTTGGCAGCCACTATGAATCTGAATTGGTTTTTTTAAAATGGTTGATTAAATTTTGGAAATGTTAAATTTTTGTGGGCTGATTGTAATCTGAATTATGACTTGATTTTGAAAGGGGAACTTCACACTTGATCTGGGTTACCACTTGATGTAAACTGAATTGTGACTTGATTTTAGAAGTGGAACTTCACACTTGATCTGAATGTCACTTAATGTAAATTGAATTGTGACTTGATTTTAGAAAGGGAACTTCATTGATATAATCTAAATTGTAATCTAAATGTTGGGTATATTTAGATGCTTGTTATTTATTTTGTGTGATAGCGATCAGTTGAGTTAGATTAATATGAATGTTGGGTATATTTAGATACTTGTTAAATATTTTGTGTGATGGAAGCAAGTTGAGTTAGATTAATCTGAAAGTGCATTTTTAACTTGGAGCTTATTCTGAAAGATTAATCTGAATGTGCATCTTGTGTGATGATAGTAGCTTGTTGTTGAGTTAGATGAATCTGAGTTGATTCTTGAGCTTGATTGTGAAAGATCTTGTTGGTGTCTTCTGCTATAGAAGTCTATTTGACCCAATTGGGCTGTAGATGCTTGGAGTGAAATATGATGATTGATTAGTAGAAGCCATAGAAGCCACAAAAGCCAAATTACGATTTAATTAATGTTTTTTTTTTTTTTAAACTGAAAATTTCAATGCCGTGCGTTTAATAGAACTTCAATATTTTAATATTTCACTCAACATAACTTCAATATTTAAAAGTTGTCAATATTTCAAAGAGATATGATAGCCTACTTCCTTAAAAATAATAAAAAGGGAAATCTTAAATAATAGAACTTCCTTAGTATGAAATTTATTTTTACGATTACTACAATTAACCACAAGTCTTTCCACATTCTAGCTCATAAATTATGAGCGATCATGCATATTCCATAAATACTCGATAAGGTCGGTTTGGAGTTAAAAATGAGTGCCTGTATCTCTAATACGATAATGTTGCACAATTAATTCTATTATGATTGGCAAAATATGTTTGTTGGTTTCATAAATTGTATATATAACTGTTGGGTAAAAGAAGGGTTGGTAAAATGTGTTTGTTGGATAATTAGGTTGAAGGAAAAAAATAATTAGAAAACAATAATCTAATTATCAAATAAAATTATTACTTAACATATAGTTAGTGTAATTGCAATATATGAAAGAAAAAAGTAAAAATATTATTAGTAAAAAAATAATATTATATTATTATTTTGATGAATCTAATAGCTAATCTAATGTGAGATTATGAATATAAAGATTTTATATTTATAAAAAATATATAATTTTTATTAAATTTTAAAGATAAATTTAATAAGTCGAATACTAATGATCTAATTATTAGTTATTAAAGGCCTATGAAAAAAAAGTAATAATTATTAAGTTCCAAAGCTATTAAATTAAATTATTAGCGAGGATTGGTGGAGGGAATGAATTGGATTCCGTTCCATCGCTTTCGAAGTATCAAAGAGGGCCCCCTTTGGGCGCGTCCCGATATTCCTCCCAAACAGGCCGCACGTGATCATCACCATCTAAATTCTCAAAAACCCCTTCCCCCACCTGAGCCACCTCAACGATTGAAGTCGTTTGAGTTGCATGGCCAAATACACCGACAGAGGGTATTACCGACATTTAGTATAACGAGAAGGAAAACGTGTAGTTGGTAATCGGGAAGTGATGTTGCCAAGGTCCAGACTCCAGCTGTTGCGTGCCCCAGTTATCAACCCAAGTTACGTCGTCGTTTTCATTGCCCAAACTTTTTCTGCTCGTCTATTCAAGTGTGGTACTTCCATCTCATTCAAGCTTCAACCACCGTATATTTATTACCACTCATCTCTATCATGCTTATTTTCAATTAAAAAAAAATTAAAAAAATAAAATAAAAATAAGTATAGTATATGGTGGGTAGGGATGATGAGTATAATTTTTTTATATTTATTACAAATTAATGATTATATCAAGAAAAATTCTATTCATCACTTTCATACACGACACACGATATTTTTTCTATTTTCTATTTTTATTTTTTTCTCTTATCAAATATATGGTTAGTAGTAAATAGATGATTAGTAGAAAAATTCTATTAGTTTAAAAATAATACACTATTTTTTTTAAAAAAATAAAGTGTTTGGGATGATGAGTAGCAAAATTTTTATTTCAAATAACATTTGTGCTTAAAGATTAATTAATATTAAAAAAGATAATACTAGATATAATTTTAGAATGTACAAACTTGGCTCGCACATTTCCTTTTAAAAAAATTAAAATCTACTATTAAAAAAGAATAATGCTATTTTCTATACCACATCCTATCTTATTATGTAAAATATGACATTGAATGATAAAGGTTAATCTAATAAAAGATTATTCAATAATAATAAATAGTTTATATCTTACTAAGAGTGGAATAATGATGTAATGTAGAAAATTTTTTCTTTTATAAATTATTTGATA
>QEOT01009613.1:42408-123886 GCA_003123785.1 Pterocarya stenoptera
TTTTTTTTTTTAATTCAAACACATTGTCACTGTTCAGAGATTGGGTTATTATTTCGTAATTTTTTTTGTATTGCTTTCATTTGTAAACCATTAAACGCTGTTATGGGACATGATTCAGCTGAAGCCATCCTTCTTGGGTTTCAACATTATCTTGTGATGCTTGGCACGACCGTTCTCATACCCACTGCTCTGGTTCCTCAAATGGGAGGTGGAAATGTAAGCCTCCAAGATACATTTGAAAAAAAATGCTGCTTTTTATTATATCTGATACTTGCTTCAAGGTGTCACTGGTAATTTTTACGTGCTGTTATTGTAGGAGGAGAAGGCAAAGGTGATTCAAACCCTACTCTTTGTTGCTGGTTTGAATACGTTGCAGCAGTCATTGTTTGGGACTCGACTGCCTGTGGTCATTGGAGGTTCATATACCTTTGTCCCGACCACAATCTCAATTATCCTTTCTGGGAGATTCTCTAATATCCCAGACCCTATAGAGGTTTTGTAATCTCAGACCCATCGCATAATATTTGGTGGCATTCGTATAATCTTTTGATTTTCTGGTTAATATGGTGTACATGTTTAGTGCAAGTGTAGTACATATCTAGTGTTTGGCTTTGGTATGTAATATCGCTGGTAATTATGTGGACGCACTCTCTTGTATACGTTCTGTGTACTTGGGCTATTCCTATTTTTTTTTTTGTATTAATAAAAAAAAATTTACCTATAAAAAAATTGTTGCTGGAAATAATGTGTCTTCATTTCCCCTCAATCACTGCCAAAAACAAAATAGTATAGCAAACATTTTCCTATTAAAATCCATTTGAAAAAGTAAAGAGGAAGATGATTATCATGTATTCAAACAAACTACATAATGAACATGTTATTATAATCTATTTGGAAAAAGTAAAGAGGAAGATGAAATTATGGTATAACTTATTGGTGTTTGCACCAGCGTGGTTGTAACTATGTCACCTTGTCTTGATGCTTATACAGAAATTTAAGAGGATAATGCGGGCAACCCAGGGTGCTCTCATTGTTGCTTCTACTCTTCAGATTGTCCTGGGCTTCAGTGGCCTGTGGCGCAATGTTGTAAGGTTGGTTCAGAGCCTACACAAATATTAAATGAAACAATCCTTAGGAAACTTGGGGCCTTATCCCCTGTTGTTTATGAATTAACTGTCTGGATTCCGTTTACTTGTGCATCATACAAAATCATTGCATAAAATGCAACCGAAAGTTATTTTCATTATTTGGTTTTTGATGGTTAATACTAATTTTAATTGAGAACTCTGAATCAGTTTGATTTCTGATAGAGATTTGTTAATCAATCCAGCTTTTTCTCCAAAGGAATCTGCAATGAACCAAATAACTGAATATGCTGTTGTGACTTCTCGTACTACAATTTGAAAAATTATTTTGTTTGATTCATGCCTTTTTCCAGGTTCTTAAGTCCACTTTCAGCTGTTCCTTTGGTAGCATTAGTTGGATTTGGGCTGTATGAGTTAGGCTTTCCTGGGGTAAGTCTTCTTTTGCTGTAATCTATCACTAGATCATGTTACTTTCGGATGCTGACTCTTGTTTTTATTCTCAAGGTTGCAAAATGTGTAGAGATTGGGCTGCCAGAGCTTGTTGTTTTAGTTTTCATTTCACAGGTACAGGTCTTAAACATTTGACAGATCCAATTCTATGGTCTTGAATTTATTATCTGTTTTATCTATAGCATTTCTTTGAATTTATCCTCAGAATCTTTTATAGCAGTGATTACCGTTGGGCTAATATTGTTCAATGCTTTTTTGTGCAGTATATGCCCCATGTGCTACATTCTCGAAAACAATTCTTTGATCGTTTTGCAGTCATTTTTTCAGTGGTGATTGTTTGGATTTATGCTCACCTACTCACTGTAGGTGGGGCGTATAATGATGCAGCACCAAAAACGCAAGTAAGCTGTCGTACCGATCGTGCTGGGCTTATAGATGGTGCTCCATGGTAAGTGAGGTTGTTTCATTAAAGAAATTCTCTTTTCAGAATTTTTATCTGATAACTGTCAGTCCGATTATTGCCACCAATTACAACGCCTTGATATTTGGCTCTATTTGATTGTTAAATTTATAACAGCCCATGCAAATCCCTCTTCATAATCATTAATTTGTAATTCAAGCTGATCGTGGTTCTTCATCCTTTATTTTCACAACTTCTTGTTCATTCGATAAAAAATGCACCAAAATCCTTCAATTTGTGTATGTCAATTGTTACTTTCCAGTGTAAAGGTGCTGTAGAATATGTGGGCTGAGGTAATTAATGATTCTTTGATTAGTGAACCGAAGCTAAAGTTCACAGGCATTTTACATGGACTATAGGGAGAAATTCTTTATTTTTTATTTTTTCAAAAATATTTGTTTTGGCTGGCCAGGGGGTGGGGAGGGGAGGGGATATTTTAGTTTCCACTTGAGTTGTCCAAAATGGTTGCCTCAGTTCAAATGAGTAGCAATACATTGAAAATTTTGCATTGTGAACTGGGAATTGTTTTTAAAAATTATTTGTCAGAATTACTTTGAGCAATTTTTGCTTTTAAGTTGCCAACCCTGGTTAGTTTAGAAGGATTCCTACAACCCAAGCCATTGGTATGAGTAGTTTTAGTTTGTTATCATCTTTAACTTTTATTGCATTGTACAAAAGCTATTGCAGTGAACTATAATCTGGCATGCATGTGGTATTTTTGTAATTATAGATTGATTTCAACCTCAGGATACTTCACCTACTATGTTAATGTATCTACCAAGATTCCTACAACCCAAGCCATTTTTGCTTTTAAGTTGCCAACCCTGGTAAGTTTAGAAGGATTCCTACAACCCAAGCCATTGGTATGAGTAGTTTTAGTTGTGTTATCATCTTTAACTTTTATAGCATTGTACAAAAGCTATTGTAGTGAACTATAATCTGCCATGCATGTGGTATTTTTGTAATTATAGATTGATTTCAACCTCAGGATACTTCACCTACTATGTTAATGTATCTACCAAGATAAATTAGTTCCTCTGTTTGATTCTGGACATGGGTGAAAGAGAAGTGTTTGGAATTTGGTTTGCAGGATACGAGTTCCATATCCTTTTCAATGGGGAACTCCTTCATTTGATGCTGGTGAAGCCTTTGCCATGATGATGGCTTCTTTTGTTGCTCTTGTAGAGGTGTGCTTTCTTTCTATTCTTCTTCTTTGGAACGATTCAAACGAAGTACCAAAATTTATTACCATCATTGCCGTTGTTATTGCCATAATTTCTCCTGCACTTCAAATTTATTTTGTACTCTTGCCGCCGTGTCTTGTGCTTTCATTTGAAGTCCCTTAATATGCTGTTAATGACTAGATATTCCTTATCAGTACCAATCCATGATATCTTTAAATTGAATGTCAACAGTTTAACCTTACCTTCAGCATTATGACGTTCTCATAGTCAGAATCAAAAGTTCTTATTCGTAGCTAATATTTCATTATCTGAACACTGATATCTCTAATGATGATGTTTTTGTTAGTTTGTCTACTGAAGTTTACTCATTTCTCATGTATTTTGGATGATTTGAGCAGTCCACTGGTGCTTTCATTGCTGTATCAAGGTTTGCAAGTGCAACTCCGCCGCCACCTTCCATTCTTAGCCGTGGAGTCGGTTGGCAGGTAATTAGAAGGCGTGTTTCTCATATTTTAGTCAAATTCACCTGACAATGCAATAGGAGGTTCTAGCTGTCTTTTCATGTGTTATGGTGTGGATAAATTCCATATTTCTCTTATTGTACACATCGTTGCACGAAATATACTAATTAGAGGAACTTGTTTAAAAAAAAAACACTGGATTATTACCCCCATGTAGCCAGACTTCAGCACACATTACAAATCAGCCCCCACCCTCCCCAAAGAAAAACGGAATAAAAAAGAGTGCGGGCTATTCCTGATTCAAGCAGAACCATGCATGTAAATGCAAATGAGGAAGAAATGGAATCAAAATTCTCCATTGATGGAACAATTTATAAACATTTGTGTGAAGTAAAAGAACAGAGACAGGAAATTGCTCCATCAGTGTGTATGCTGGTGCTTCCCCTTGATCCACCACATGGTCCTACCTGTGTTTAAACTCAGGCTTGTCCCTGTTTATCAAGGTTACCATCCTCTCAGCCTGATCTGATTAAAACTTTGACAATAAATATGAAAACTTGCAAGAAAAACGTTTAGAACTTGAATCATAAGAAAAAGTAAAAAAATATTGAGAGGGTTATCATAATTACTCTGTCCATCTGGGTCGGTTGCTGAAGGCTATTATTAATTCTGGGACTTGACCATGTGGTTTTTTTCATGGTACTCCTAAAAATCAAATATTTATATGCTAGAATAGCATTTGCATGTTTCTTGGTGTTTAGATTCGAGATAAAATTATATTCTTATTGTGCATTAATTATTTTTGCTCACAGGGCGTTGGCATCCTGTTTTCTGGGTTGTTTGGAACTGCTAATGGATCCTCAGTATCTGTGTAAGACCCGTAATAGGGGAAATCTATGCTGCATGACTGTTCTATTCCAATTAAGTGAAAACAAGATCTGAGGACTTTACCTGGCTTATCTACAGTGAGAATGCTGGTCTTTTGGCCTTGACTCGGGTTGGCAGTCGAAGGGTAGTACAAATATCTGCTGGATTTATGATTTTCTTTTCCATTCTTGGTAAGTTCTTGATGCTTGAGATGTGATAAAATGTATGAAAATTGAATAATTATTACCAATCAGCCTTTCTTTCCAAAAATTTCGTTTTTGTTAATCAGTCGACTTTTCGTCATTGTACAGGGAAATTTGGAGCAGTCTTTGCTTCAATCCCAGCATCCATAATTGCTGCCTTGTACTGCCTTTTCTTTGCTTATGTGGGTATGTCTTCCTGATTAAACATGTTAACAAGTAGAGGTGTGAACGCTTGATTTATTATGTTCATTTTTAGTTATGCTTATGGTGCATACTCAGGTTCGGGGGGCCTTAGTTTTCTTCAGTTCTGCAACCTAAACAGTTTCAGAACTAAGTTCATCTTAGGCTTCTCCATCTTCATGGGCTTGTCGGTGCCGCAGTACTTCAATGAGTACACAGCAATCAATGGTTATGGTCCGGTCCACACAAGCGGAAGATGGGTATGAATGACATGTCAACCCTGAATCTATCCTGATCTAGTAAGCTTTTCTTAAAATCATTTCATGGTAGTTTCTGAGCTCCACTGACAAAAAGCATCATTATTTTCTTGGCAGTTTAACGATATTATGAATGTCCCTTTCTCCTCGGAAGCTTTCGTTGCGGGTTGCTTGGCATTTTTCCTGGACAACACGCTGCATAAGGACAGTGGAATCAGGAAAGACAGAGGTAAACATTGGTGGGACAAGTTCCGATCATTCAAGGGTGATACAAGGAGTGAGGAATTCTATTCCCTGCCCTTCAATCTGAACAAGTATTTCCCATCTGTTTGATCCCGGCAGCCCTAAATTATAAGATTATTAACCATAAATTACTCCGTTTGAAGGTTCTCAAAAACTGTCTGATCGTGTTATAAATCATTGTTATCTCCATTACTTGTGAATCTTATTACATGCTACAGCAGTATAAGAGAGTCTTTCTTTATAGAATGCCTTTTGAACAGTTTTGTTCTTCGTCGGAAATCCAATGGCTCGATCAGAATTGAGCTGGAGGATGAAAACTGACCTCTCCACCCCTCAGTTTGGCATAACCGTGCAACGGTTCTGCAGCTTGTTGTGCTGACTATTGAGAAATAATTTCACATTGCATGTAGATAAAGAATGAACAATCATCTCAAGTAAAATTGATTTTGTGAAATGATTTAATCTCACAGAGTGTGGACTTCCATTCATTCTGTGGCAGGTTCTGATACTATGAAAAAAATTCATAAGCATAATTCACTCATAAAATCGATTCTATAAGAGATGATTATTTATTTTTTATAAACTTGTCCAAGACCTTGTTTATAGGTAATGCGAGATTATTTTTCAACACTAACGAGACCAAACCATAAGGGCAAATCTCTACCTCTATTGATGTGGTCCGGCAGGCATCGACGCCCAATGAATGGAGGAAGAGACAAATGAATGAAGGATGAAAATGCCAGATTATGTTAAAAGCAATTAAACGTAAACAAACAAATATTAAAGGGCGAAATTGCAAGGTAGAACACTAAACCATTAAAAAACAAAGTTAGGTACCCTGTGTAGAACACGCTTGGATATGAAAATCCTAAAACTTTGCTTGCAAATGAAACGGACAAATATATGGTATGACAGCTCTTTTAACCCGGCTGGGTGCTGGCAGAGTTGAGTGCTCTTTTTCGCCGGCCTGTTCCAGCCATGGCTGCAGCAAATGTAACCACGAAAGCAAGAGGGAATTGCCGCAGAGACAGAAAATAAAAAGATAATTTGCTAAAGGAAAAACTTTTATTTATCATCCTTTCATCATCTCCGATATAACATTCAAAGAAAAATACTATTTTCACCACTCAAACTTACCGCTTAGTGTCACTGTTTGAATTTTTTATTTTTTTTACTTGTGATTAAGGATGTATTTTTTAATAATATTATAATTTTTTTTATTTTTTTAAAAAAATATTTAAAAATATTAAAAAATACAAGTAAAAAAAAACCTAACTAGAACTGACGGTAGGAGCTGGGAGTGGTGGGCGCCACCCAACATCAAATAAGTTTTCAGCTTTAGCTTGAAAAAATGAAACCTTCAGAACTCTATGACTGTGTACTAAGTTATTTTTCGTGAAAAACCACAAGTTCTGAACCTGCCTTCATGACTATACCTTATTCATATCGAAACTGCATCATCGAATTAAGATTGCAGAGGGTGATTGGGGTGGCTGTAAAATATACAGCACCTTTTGGAACCGAGAAATGCGACATGAATCAACCTCATTTAAGGTGAAATGGATTATATCCATTTGATATAAAATTAAAGAAATTCATGTGTCTAACTCATTTTATAAAACCGGTTCAACAAGAGAGAATTATTTATTTCTTATAAATATATCCAAGACCTTGTCCATAGGCAATGTAAAATTATTCCTCAACATCCTCCACATGACCCTCCTTTACGTGCAGATCAATATTTTTTATTGGTCCTTGTCACGGGATGAGTTAGACCCTCCTTCACGGATCTAACTCATCTCATAAAACCGGTTCAACAAGAGATGATTGCTCATTCTTTATAAACATGCTCAAGATCTTGTTCATAAGCAATATGAGATTATTCCTTAAAAAAACACAAGGTATTTTTAGCTATTTACAATATGGTGAAATTATCAAAGTGCACCGTATTCAAGTGAAGTATAACGACACTAATTAATTAATTGGTCACTTTTAATTAATCAGGTATCAAATGTCGAGATCGTCATAATTGATATGAATTGCGACGGGGCACCTGCCTTGCCTTATGCTTTAAAGTCTAATCCATTCAATGACAAGCGAACTTTTTGTTGCAAAGGGAACATTTATGTGCTTGGAATAACCAAGGTGATAGGTAACCATTTTAAGAAATTTCTATGGCACTAAAACATATTATTTTGGTTTCAATCCAAAGAGGCTTTAGTGTTTAAATCAACTGAAACATTTAGATGATGGACAGAAGAATAATCTCCAGTCATCTTTGTATGCCTGTTTTGAATAAACATATCATGAAAGCATGGCTTGAAATTATCTAAATAAATCTGCACATGTCATGTATGCAATATGTATTTACTTTGTTTAGAAGAACACCCTTTCTTACCCGTATTGGGTTATTCAATTCAAGAAGCTTGAGAAGTGGCATGGAATGAGTTGATTAGAGTAGTTGCAAGAGGAATAGGATACTCTTCATTTCATTTGAAATAGATATTATCTATTTTAGTGTAAAATATGTGGTATTTTTGTCATTTCACATCATGTTAACAACTTAAATGACCAAACTACTCCACATTTTGTACTAGTCATGAGTTCTACTCATTTGCCGGCTACTCTTCATATACCTCACACTCGATAATTTTTTTTTTGGTAAAACACGTGCATTTTACCTTTATCGTTGAATACCTCAAATCAGTCTGATGGGTGGATTTCGGATTTTTTCTCCTCCACCCCCATAGTTCTTCCTCTACCCACTTTTGCCTCTTCGCCAGCCTTCACCCGCATTCAGCTCACGACCTTTGAAGTTGCACTACTGATGCAAACCCAAATTGATATGGGGTATCTAGGTCCAGATTCTACGTTGATTGCATTGAAATACTACCTTAAAAAGATGAATATGTACAAATATGAAAGGAAAGCTTAATATCTTCCTTGGACTAAGGGCAATATTAGTTATTTTCTTTCAAATCATATATTTATATTCACTTTTACTTTGTTAGTAAATATTTGGTTTCAAGTTTGGAAATGATTATGATTTGGATTTTGACCAATTTTTTGGTAGGATTTTTGTTTATTTATGTATTAATTTCTTATATAATAATTTAGATTTTTTCAATTTTGAAAAAATATTCATAATTTCAAATTTTGCAACTATTTAAGTCTGGCTTGTGGGCTTTATAAAATAATTTTGAATTTTATTATTAATCAATATTATTCAGAGTTTTCTTTGTGTTTTGGGCAAAACTCTTGTCTTCTCTGTGTTGATCATCTGTTGAAACTAGTCGTCAGAATTAATCTATATTTTGTCGAGCATCAACTACGTTCACCACCGCTTGGGGCCATTGACGAGGACGACCAACCGACGAGAACGACCATTTAGGGCCGTGTTCAACTCACACACAAGTTTTCTCTTGCCAAGCTGCTCCATAGTTCTTCATTGTCTTCATTCTAATACTTGAGCAACACTGAAGAAAAAAAAAAAATACAACAAGATATAAACTAGAGGAGGAAAAACGATGAGAGCATAATGGATCATTTATGACAGATATCATAAACTCCCATTTGATTGAGAAATCATTTTCGGTCTCTTCATCCTTTATGGACTTTAGAGCTTTTTTATGTCTGTGAAGTTGGGACTCCACCAATGAACATGAACTGATCAGTTGAGGAGTAGAGCAAATCTAGGATGAAGAGTTCGTCAAGTTTAGGATGAAAAATGATTTAAAAAAAAAAAATCATTTTGACGTCAAGAAACCACACAGGGAAGAAGGATTTCTCAGAGAGGATGAGCAACTAGGGATCACGGGAGAGAGGGGATTTCTCAAGTGGGTAGGAAACCGAACAACCATCACGGGAGAGAAGGGTGAGAGATTTCTCAGAGGGCGATTGGGGACTCATGGGAGAGAGATTTCTCAGAGTTAGACTTCGTGAAATCTATTATCAGAGTTAGAAATTCACGATTTAACAACTGGACCGGACAATTTCTTAGATCGAATTTGCCATATCATAGGTGTGTAGTGTGTGATCTCAAAATCGAGACTAAAATTACTCTTTGTACTAAATAGATACTATCCATTTTACTTTACATGGAGAGGATCATTGTCCATTATAAGAACTAGCTTTTCTACAAAAACAAATGTGAATTGGAATTCTTTCACCAAGTAGTACTAAAGGTCTTTCTATGCCCACTTTTAAAGATATCAAACAGATAACATAAGTTATTTTGGAAGGAAGAGCTTTGCTTTTATTGAGCCACTCATCTATCTATGCTTACATTAAATGATCACAAGTTTGGTCATCTAAATTAAAATAATTTGAAAAGTTATATAACTAAATAATAGACAATTTTAAAAGTTCACAATACTTCTGTATTTTTTTTTATATCACTTCATCTTCTTACTTCATATCTTACTTATTCCCGGGTAGAATAATTCCATATTTAAAAAATAAAAATAAAAAAGTAATAACTTTTCGCGTGCTTAAAGGATCCTTTAAAGAATCCAAAATTTACCCTCTTTTTCTACCTTCACAGAAAACTGACCCATTTAACCATGCCATTTGATTAGATGATGAGTACGAGTCAAATAATCAAGGAATGCTCATCGAAGAACAAACAACATCATTATTAGTGTCACAACTTGTCATAATCATATTCAAAAGCAGGATTAATTAAGATCTTAAAAACAAGATTGCTGTTGAACACTGATGACTGAACTGACAAAAAACCTCGTCTTCTTGTTTTCATCTGTGGTTGTTTTGGCCTGTGTCATGCGTTTTAGGTAAACACAAGACAAAAGGGACAAAAATCATATCCTTACAGGAATCCCAGAAAATGCTGTTTGGTGATCCGAACAGAAAGTTAAATGCCAACATAATGACAATAGGACCTACAAAAATGAGGCAGCCACCTAATTCAATTCATGATGAAAATGCGAAGATACTAAATTCTACCCACAAAGTTTTAGGATCCCATCCCTTTGTAATTAATTGTCTATCCCAATTTGAAACCCCACTGCCTCGTGCAGGTGTTCAAATTGCCTTGTGTAGTCGGACCCATGCCATTCGCCTCTCTGACATTGCCTGCATGCCCTAACTTTTCTGCAATTTGAGCTAGCGATTCATAAAAATCTTCATATATTCCTAGTTTTATTTTCAAATCAATGTGTATCAGAGAACAATTGCCCATGCATCTATGTTAGAAAATGTTCCATATATCCCTTTCGTGACACAAAATTCATACACGCACCACACCACCATTCTCTCTAGACTTCGATCTACAAGATGGGTCAAGAAATATTGTCGTCAAACTAGTGTGTGTGGCTCACGTGTCTCCTGAGTCATGTGGGTCCCACGCACCGTTGTTGTGCCATGACTCTGACAACTAAACACACACTGATGGGTTTCAACTAAACTGGTTGAATCGAATCGAATCAGTATGTTCAGTCCGGTTTGTAATTGGTTTTCAAGAATCAAAATCGGTTTTAAACCGATTCTGTACCATTTTTCATATTTTAAAAATCGGTTTGAACCAAACCGGACTAATATATATTTTTTATAATATGTATAAAATATTATTTATATAATTATTTATATTATATTATATATTATATGCTAAATTGTTAATTAATATAATATAAAATTTTAATCTTATTATTCATGCCTATTAATCTTTTAACAAAAAATTAATATAACATTTGATTTATGATATAACATAAATAAATCTTATATTTTTAATATAATATTTGAACTTTGATACTAACCTATAAATTTTAATTTAATAACTTTTTAGCCAAAAATTATAAAATGAGAGATATAGTTAAATCACTTACTAAAGTTTTATTTGAATATAATTTTATTTATCCGTAAAACCATAAAAACCAGACTGGATCAGATTGAAACTGAAAAAATAAGAAGTTTCAATTTCGATGGTTAATCTATTTTTAAATTTCAAAAACTGGTGGATATTGGCTCGATTTTACAAAATATTCAAAACCGGATCGAACCCGATGGTTACACCCGTAGTTCATTGTCATTTTTCTTCTTGTTTTATTTTCTCCCTCTTAGCAAAATTTTTGTATGAGGTATCCATCCTCTCCTCCTGTATGTCTGGTTTAATTCAATGCATCTTTAATTATAATAGAAAAAATGCACAAAAAATAGAGATGTTGGACTCGCTCATGAACATGTTGCAACCGATACTACAATCCATAGATTACCAATATTGTTACCCACCGGTGCGGCCAAGGGTATGCCCACCTTCTTTTGAGTCCTTTTCTACGGCCCCTTGCTTGTAGCTCTCTCTCTCTCTCTCTCTCAAGATTTCATTAAGATCAAATACAATACAAGGGGATGAGGACACCAATAAAGAAAAATTCACTGCAAAAAGATAGAAAAAGGAACTCGGGCCATGTTCCTCTATGGAATCGAGGAGGGGACTACTAAAGAAAACTGATAAACTTCTCGAATGTGGTTTTGGCCCGTATCGGGGAAAGGAATAATGCAATCAACTCATGTTTAGATATTGGTGATGGAGTTTTGCTACGAATCAGTTACTCTTTATATTACATACTCTACACCTATAACTCTTTATAAGGTGCGGATGTGTTTTCATAAGGTATATGGATTTTTTAGTAAGGTGTAAGGTGTGAGATGGTGAATAATAGTTGATGAGAAGAATTTATCAATAGTTAAGAGTTTTGCTACAAATCAACTACTGTTCATATCACATAACCCATACCTATAGCTTTTCATAGGGTGTGTGGATGTTTTTCATAGGATATATAAATATTTTTTATAAGGTACACAATGTGGGATGATAAATAGTAACTGATAAGAAGAATTTTTCTATAGGTAAATATTTGAGATTGCAGCAGATTATTGGTGACATACGTGGCAGTATCGACGTGTAGGGCTCGCACACTCTCGATGAGGGTTTAGTGGAATAAGTCAGATTTGAAAGATAGGCCGTGAGGACTGAGGAGTCCATCGGTTGAAAAGAGACCATGACTCAGTCCTTGGTAATATTCCTAATAATATGTTTAATTCTGAAAGGAAAATATTACATAACAAAAGCAAAAAAGATTAATTAAAAATAAAAATAAATTAGAAAACAGAAGCTTTTGCAACTTTTTGAATTGGTCTCAAGGGAAGGAGGAAACTTTAGATAAAAAGGGATAAAGCTTTAGAAATGTAACCCTTCACACGCGACATCCACTCATTAACGTGTCGAGGGAAGCTCTCCAACATGCAAAGTAAGGAGAAAGGCCATTTTCAGGCTCTCTTTCTCCCAACAGATACCCCTTGGCAATATGAAACATGCCCTACTCTTTACCCTCCCTCAATTCGCTTTACAGCACACGGCATGAAGAATGCCCCACAAACCCATCCCAGAAGCATCTTTTTAGGATTGGTATGGACCGATGGTAGACCAAAAGAATGTAACGTATCCAAAATTTGGAATGGCAAGTTGATTATGACTCCCTCTGGCCCCCACCTCCTTTTGTCTCTTCATCTCACCAACCACATCATGCCATGTGGGACATCACTTCACTTCCTCCTCAAATTTTATTCCCGAACTGCCCCCCTCCTCATTTCCACCTCGGATTTCCATTGGCTTAGAAGTTGCAGCTTAAAAAGGCTTTTGCATAGTCATTTGGACATTTACCACATTGCTAGCAAAGTCTGTGGGTGGTTGGTGCATATCTCATCTTCTTCTTCTTCTTCCTTGCTTCCTCACACATATCTCATCCTCTTAGCTCAGAGAGAGAGAGAGAGATGGGGAATTGCCAAGCCATTGATGCAGCAACACTAGTGGTACAGCACCCAAGTGGGAAAGTGGACACCTTTTATTGGCCTGTGAGTGCTAATGAGATCATGAAGATGAACCCTGGTCACTATGTTGCTCTTCTCATCTCCACCACCTTGTGTCCCTCCAACAATGGCAGGGAAGACAACTCCCAGGTTAAGAACAACAATAGCAACAACAACCCGTTGCAGGTTCGTGTAACTAAGATTAAGCTTCTCCGGCCGACAGATACTCTTGTTCTTGGCCAAGTTTACAGACTCATCACCACTCAAGGTTCTTTTTTTTTTTTCATACTTGAGCTCCTTCCTTTCTGTTTGTTAGGGACAAAAGTTTTCAGGTACGTCCTTGTGCATGCTAGCTTAATCTGACATGAAAGCCCAATTTGCTTTGTGGGTTTCAGAGGTTATGAAAGGCTTGTCGGAAAAGAAGCAAGCAAAGATGAAGAAAAACCAGTCAGAATCAGCAGAGATGCCTGAGAGGGTAAAAGATAAGCCCAAATCTCGACCGGAGACAGCAGCTAGAAATCAGGTAAAACTTCATTTCTTTAATTTATAGATACACACACACACACACACACAGAGACATATATATATATATCTCTCTCTCTTGTATATGTGTTATCTCTACAATTTTGGTCGAGTTTATTGATTCTTTCTCCCTTTAAAGCTAAGTGAATCAAGGATTCCTCAGATCCATCGAGTCAGCCTCGGTTCTGATTGTTCCCCCCCTCTGGAAGTGGTTTTTATTGTTAGGTAGTTAGACTTTTTATTGTTAATTGTTGTACTCAACTACAAGATTATTCACATCAATACATTACACTAAAATATATTTTATTTAATGATTCAGAACATTTGGGACTCTTGGAACTGGATCAGCATAAAATAATAGGAAATGCTTGAGTAGTTTGAAGTCAAAGGCTATATGATTAAATGAAGAATAATATCTGCTAGATGTTGAATTCTCCCATGTGCTAATAATTATTACTCCCCATAATTCATAATATGTTCACTAATTTTTTATCACTACACATCAGGAGGTCATAACACATGAGAGAGAGAGACAAGGATCAAGAACAGCAGTTGCATCATCAACTACCTCTGCCACAGCCAGGCCAAGAACATGGCAACCATCTTTAAAAAGCATCTCAGAGGCTGCAAGTTGACCTTGTTTTCAGAATCCTGCGAGAAAGACAGTGGAGTTGTGAATTCCTAGATGACCTTTCAAATCAGCGAAAACAATTTCAGATATCAATAACTTCTTTTGTCATTTGCTGATCTGGGTAATGCATAGTTGTGCATAGCAAAGGGGGCACAAATCCAGCATCAGTGTAATCTAAGTGTGCTTCTGAAATGAAATTAGACTCCCATGTTATAGATGATTGCACTTGAAATAAAATTCCTCCAGATTTTGAAAGAAAAAGAAAACAAGAAAGTACAAGAAGAAGATCAAATCATTATGGTTAGCAAAAAACTAAAATTTGCCATAGAGCAGTATGTATTAAGTGCTGTTTCTGCTATAGTTTTCTTATATTTTTGGTCATGCTAGCTAATAATTCCATCATTTGGGCAGCCATGCACCCGAAGAACAAAAAATAGTTGAGGGAAGCTACAAACAGTATTCGAACAAGTCTGCTATATAAAATGGATAAAACAAAGAAAAAATAGGTCCCCCTTATAATGTAAGGACGAAAGTTCTAATCATTGCTTTTGAATAATATATGCCATTGTATGTCTATCATTTTTCATCTAAACTAGGCATTGCACAGTGATGGAATTAATATTACAAACCCAATTGACCTTTCTCTTGTATTTTAATTTCCTAAAGTTACGATAGAGTATTGTTTATAAGTACTTTCATATGAACATTTTCATTTTCTTGGGGATCACATAAACTAAAATCAAGAGCTTTTCAGTACATGTTCATCATCTTTCAAGCGTCTTGTCCAGAAGGGGAAAGAAAAAAAGCTTGCATGCGCAAAACTCTTTGCCAACCTAAAGGGCTTTCTTTATAAAGGAAAATATCAGCATCTGACTTCAGAAAGTTCTTCCTAGACAGAAACAGTGAGCTTTACATATTACCTGCAATTATAATGCCCGTACAGTTTGAGAGAGCCACCGAAATAACCTTTTCCAGTGCACTGGAAGAAGCGAATCTTCCTCACTACCCAATGCACGATTCTTTTCCCTTTGGAGCTTAGAGCAAGAGAGGCGGCCGAAGCAAGTAAAGCAAAAGTTGGTTTTTTCTTTCCCCTCTTTCAATTAACCATACGAATTACAATAGCAACCTTTTATATAACTATTTTCACATCCATATTTTAAAATATAATATTTTTAAAAGTTATTATATTTTTAAAACGATGTTTAGAGTATACCATTCAAATCATTTAAATGGTAAGATTTTATTTATAAAATTTAAAGTTTAAAATTTATATTTCAAATTAAATTATGTAATATAAACACTTTAATTAGTGTACGTACTCAACGCACCAAGTTGAGAATGAAAATGTTCTATTTTAATAAAATGATGACATTTATAAAAGTATTTTAAAAAAATTTAACGACCTTCATTTAAAGCATAAGTTTGAAAATAGTCACGTAAAAGAATTGCGTGTTTATCAATTTTTTAAAAAGGGAATTGTGCGTAGACTTTTTTGATAGTCTAGGTTAAGATAACTTCATTAGTGCTATAGAAAAAAAAATACATGAGGGTTGAGGCCGTCACAAACAATAGAAAACATTATATACAATGCAAAAATTGAAATATATAGAAGTGAAGATGATGGTTGGAATAATCCACTGCCAATTCAATTACTTCTTCGAGTAGGACAATTGCTGCAATATTGCATCCAGCTGACATTTTGTATGTATTATGAACAAGCTTGCATTACACTCCAAATTCTGTAAAAAAGTTCTTGGAATCCCTTCAATGCGGGCCATCAGTTGTTTGTCTCTTTTTGGCAGATTCATAGCAAATGCCTGGTTCCAATTTTAACCATCAACGAAATTAAATGCCTTCAGATCTCAAGTTGAAGAGAAATATCTTCTTTTTATTGCTTGTAGTCTTGCTGTATCTTATGTCTTTCCACCTTCCCCTGGCTAAGGAGGTGGATTTAACCAGAGGTGAAAACCGACTGATGCGGTTTGGTTTTTGTCAAAAATTGAAACTTGACTGATAGGGAAGATTTTGAGAGGAAGATTGATCGAACTGGCCACTGGGTAGGCGAAATACTGGCCGTACCGATTCTGGTGGGTTCTCAATCGGTTCTCGGTCTGCGGTGGTGGATTGAAGCTTTGTCTGAGGAGGAGAGAGAGAGAGAGAGTCTCAATCTGAGAGAGGAGAGAGAGAGTGAGAGAAATCGGACTACAGAAGAAGAGGGGAGAGGGACAAAGAAGGCTCAAATTGAAACGACGCCGTTTCACTTATATTTTTTTTGTATACGTTAGGTCTAAAACGATGTCGTTCCACTTAAACTGGAACGGCGTTGTTTTACCTAATATATATATATAATATATTGGAGCAGTTAATATTGGTCTGGACCAAACTGGGCGCCCAAGGCCCATCATCCATAAAGGATAGCTATTCAAAGGAGCCGTGCAGTTTAACGCAAACCAACTTAAGTGGAACGGCGTTGTTTTACCTAATATATATATATAATATATTGGAGCAGTTAATATTGGTCTGGACCAAACTGGGCGCCCAAGGCCCATCATCCATAAAGGATAGCTATTCAAAGGAGCCGTGCAGTTTAACGCAAACCAACTTAAGTGGAACGGCGTTGTTTTACCTAATATATATATATATAATATTGGAGCAGTTAATATTGGTCTGGACCAAACTGGGCGCCCAAGGCCCATCATCCATAAAGGATAGCTATTCAAAGGAGCCGTGCAGTTTAACGCAAACCCTAGTCGTCTTGATTATTAGGGAGGATAAACCATCACTTTGTGAATATGGATAACGTGGTGATTAGATAATTCTGATACATCAGAGATAAGCCTTCCAATGGTTAAGCATTATGCAAGGTTAATAAGTTTATAATACTCATCCAATATTCTCTAAGCCTATATATAGGGGGAGCAGGTAACCTTCGAATCATCTGATTTAGTATTCTTGAATTATTTTCCCTCACTTATTGCTGTAAGTATCGGAGGTATCACAAGCACACCACGCCGCCCATGTAATGATTTGCAGGTTAACGATCACGACCGGTGGTGGGACATGTATTTTACAGTGGCGCCTTCTGTGGGATTCTGTAATCTGTTATTTCAGTTTTTCATTGGACTTCAACGTGGTTCCCTCATGCTGACCGTGACACATTCTCAAGCAACACGTGAACCAGAAGCAACGCCTGTAGACATGGAAACACGATTAGCAATAACTGAAGAAAAGCTAAAGGTGGCGTTAGACGCCATGGAAAACCTAAGGAAAGAGAATAAGGAACTAAAGCACCACAACATTGAGCTTGGTGATGCTACCATGCTTGGCCATAGGGAGAAGGAGAAGCACATAGCAATGGGAGAATGAATGCGGAGGATGTGGAAAAAAAGAAGCTGCATGACGAGCTACGTAGCCTCGTCGGCAAATACGAGGAGATGGTGAAGAAGATGGGAGGATCTTCCTCTGTGGAACAATTGTTGAGCCGCACCGATTTGCCTTATAGCTTGGAAGTAATGGCCATGCCGCTCCTGTTGAAGTTTAAAATGCCATAGATAGAGATGTATAATGGGTCCAAGGACCCAGTAGATCACTTGGAGGAATTCAAGGTGCATATCCCACTCCAAGGTTTCCCAGGAGAAATCGCCTGCCAATCTTTCCCTTAAATCTGAGGGGAATGGCGAGAGGATGGTTTGGAACGATCTGGCCTGGATCGATCGATAACTTTAAAGAGCTAGCTAGCAATTCTTAACAAAATTTATGCCTAGCAGGAGGCATAGGTGCCCAACGGCATACCTCCTAACCGTCAAACAGAGGGAAGATGAGAGCCTAAAGACATACCTCACCCGCTTTAATAAAGAAAGGTTGACTACAAATGACCAAGACGAGAAGATTACCCTAGCCGCCCTTTTAGGCGGGATTTGGCCACATAGCTTGTTCATGGCTGAGTTGGCTAGAAAGACCCCCTCTACCCTAAGAGAGTTTATGGATAGGGCGGATGACTTCATTAATGCCGAAGATACATTATAGGCTCTTGTAGAACCAAGGAAAGGGGAGCCGAAAGCAGAATGCAAAAGTAGTTCTTGGGACAAGAAAGCTGCACCAAACCACCAAGATAAGAGGCACAGAAGGTGACAAGAGCATACTGCCCAACTCATCCACAATAATTTGAATGTGCAAGAAAAGGAAGAGTCAGAAAGAGAATATCGCCAACCCAAAACTGGCAGGTGCTACTGCAAATATCTTCAAATGAGCTCACACTAGACAAAGGATTGCACAAACATGAAGAAGAAAGTGACCGAACTGGCTGGCACTGGAAAGCTTGCGCAAATGGTAGCAGAGCAAGCAAAGTCCAAACAAATATTTGAGAGAGGACATAACCCCCGTCAAAGCAGCAGCCTAGATAGGAGGCACCCATCGAGGGAAGACGCCCATAATAATGACAGGGACATGGCGCCTCAGAATAACAATAAGGACAAGGCCCCCTAGGTGAAATCAGGACAATAGCAAGCGAATTAGCTAGGGGCGGCGCATCTTCGTCTAGCAGGAGGGCTCATGCCTGAAAGGCAAGATACGAAGAAATTTATGTAACGGACAGGTCTCCCAAGCACAACAAACTTGACGCCTCAGTAGCTATCTCTTTTGGGAAAGAAGATTGTGATGGAGTATTGTACCCTTGTGATGATGCATTAGTAGTAACCCTCCTGATCGCTAATTACACTATTAGGAGCATCCTCATTGACGTGAAAGTGTGCCTGGTAGTGTTGGGCGACCAACATTGAACAATCTCAGGACAGTTACGTCCACGTACCACCTCAAGATTAAGTTCCCAATCGAAGGTGGAGTGGGAGAAGCACGAGATGAGCAAACCTTAGCACAGGAATGTCATGTGCAGGAACTGAGGAGCAAAGGGGGAAAAGTATACACTATCACAGGTGATGATGACCAGGCTGCCCAGGAGGATGGTTAGGGCACATTGCCCCCACCCTCCACAATCATTCTGGACAGGGGTGTAGAGGTAAGGGATGAGCAAAACCTACAGCAAGCAGAGGCAAATGAGCTCTTGGAGATCGTGACATTATACCCAGATCGCCCCAATACAACAATGTGGATTGGGACTCAAATTCCCCCAGAAGATCGAGAGGCCATAAAGCAACTGTTAGTAGAGCACCAAGATGTATTCGCCTGGAGTCACAAATATATGCCCAGGATTGACAACAATGTTATCGAACATCAACTGTGCGTGGACCCCATGCACAAGAAAGTGAGTCAAAAGAGAAGATTGTTCAGCACGCAAAAATATACAGCCATCGCCGAGGAAGTAGAATGCCTGCTTGCTGTAGGGTTCATTAAGGAAGCTCATTAATCCGAATGGCTATCCAATGTTGTCCTGGTGAAAAAACCAAACGGGAAGTGGAGAATATGCGTGGACTTCACCGATCTAAATAAAGTTTGCCTGAAAGATAGCTTCTGCCTACCACGAATCGATGTCATCGTAGACGCCATTGTAGGGCACAAGATGTTGAGCTTTATGGACGCCTATTCAGGCTATAACCAAATCCGAATGTATCAAGCAGACGAAGAGAATACCTCATTTAGCACAGATCGTGGGTTGTATTACTACCATGTCATGCCATTTGGCCTGAAGAACGCATGGGCATCCTACTAGAGACTAGTCAACCGAATGTTTTAGAACCAAATAGGACGGACCATGAAAGTTTACGTGGATGACCTATTAGTTAAAAAAAATAGCTCACCCAACATCTGGCCGACCTAATAAGAGAAGTGTTCACAGTATTACAATAGTACAAGATGAAGCTGAATCCATCGAAGTGCGTGTTTGGATTAGGGTCGGGTAAGTTCCTGGGGTTCATCGTGTCAAAAAGAGGAATCGAAGCTCCCCAGAAAAATTGAAGAAATAATGAACATGAAGCCGCCAAAGAGCCTAAACGACACGAACGACTGGCGGAAGAATAGAAGCCTTGAACATGTTTGTATCTAGATCCACAGACAAATGCCTTCCCTTCCTTAGGGTATTGTGGAAAGAACACCCCTGGAACGAGGAGTGTGATGATGCTTTCCAAAAGCTAAAGCATTTGACCAATCCGTCACTTTTGAGGCAACCTATAGAAAGAGACACACTCTATACGTATCTAGTGGTATCCCTCCATGCAATTTCAACCTTCCTTGTCAAGGAAGAAGGGGCGGCGCAACTGCCCATGTACTACACAAGTTGCTTCCTAAGGGGAGCAGAAGTTAGATATCTATGAGTAGAGATGTTGGCGTTTGCCTTGGTGACAACGGCCATGAAGTTACGCCCATACTTTTAGGCCCACTCAATCAAAGTGCTCACAGAAAGCCCGATGGCAAAGGTGTTGCAGAGACCAGACAGCTTGGGGAGATTAGTGGGGTGGTCAATCGAGCTTACCGAGGTCGACATCGAGTACTTGCCAAGGAAGGTCGTGAATGGGTAGGCGTTGGCAGACTTTATTGCCGAATTCTCAAGTTTCCCACCAGAAATGGTCGTCACCCCGACAGGAAAACTCTGGATCCTTTTTGTGGATGGCTCCTCTTGTCATGTTGGCAGAGGGGTAGGAGTCCACATAATCAGTAGCGAAGGGCAGGAGCATTGCTACATGGCGAGGCTCACGTTCAAAACCACCAACAATGAAGAAGAATATGAGGCACTCATAGCAGGGCTCTCAGTGGCCAAAGCATTGGGGGCGATTGAGGTAGAGGTGAAGTCAGACACACAGGTAGTAGTCAACCAAGTATTGGGAACATACGCCACCAAGGGAGAAAAATCGAAGAAATACCTGAGTCGAGTCTGGGAGGCGCGCAACCGATTTTCCTATTTTAGCATAGTACAAGTGCCTAGAGAAAGCAACGCAATGGTGGACAAGTTGAGAAGTCGAGAGAAGGGTAATAGAGGTCCTAACGATAGGACCATAAGTCTACATGGTAGGCGGCAACAAGCCCGAGTGGGCTGGTGACATCATCAAGCATCTGGATATAGGAGTTAATATTGGTCTGTACTAAACTAGGAGCCCAAGGCCCATCATCCATAAAGGGTAGCTACTCAAATGAGTAGTGTAGTTTAACGCATACCCTAGCCGCCCTAATTATTATGGGGGATAAACTCTCATATTATGAATATGGATAACGTGGTGATTAGATAATTTCAATACATCAGGGATAAGCTTTCTAATGGCTAAGCATTATGCAAGGTTAATTAATTTATAGTACTCATCCAATATTCTCTATGCCTATATATAAAGGGAACAACTAAACTTCGAATCATCTGATTGAGCATTCTTGAATTATTATCCATCATTTATTGCTGACTTAAGTATTGAAGGTGTCACAGGCACACCGCTCCGCCCATGTAACAATTTGCAGGTTAACGATCACGATTGATGGTGGAACATGTCCTTTACATATATATTTATTTAATCGGCCGGTTTGGCATTTTGAGCCAGGTTCAAACCGGAACCGAATCGGCCGACGTTAGTTTTAAGGAATTTCTACTGCCGGCCGACCTGTTCTATGCCAGTTTTAGCCGATTCCATGCTTCGATAGTCGGTCTGCATCGGTGCCGGCTAGTTTCTTTGGCTATTGTATAGCCCTAGATGTAACCCTTATATATAAAATATGGAAAAAAAAAAAGCAAAGCAGCAAGTTAAATACAGACCCTTTTTTCTTGGTTGAGTTAAGGAGGAGACTGCCAAACAAACAGGGTTTGCAATCCAATTCATGAACTATTCAAATATAGTTTGAAGCTGTATACAATTGAGAAACAATCATTGCAGTTTATTGTTCCAGTGTTGATGATAGAGATCTTCACATTCTTTACCTCTAGACTCTTAGTTAGAAAAACCGCTAATTAACATGGTTAGATAGTTGGAGTCGGATGGCTTGGATCTATAGCGACACACCAAGGAAGCTATGGGTCAACGAGATGTGACAGCGTGATCAAGAACTAGAAGATTTGGACATGGGGAACTCAATCATGCCCTACGTGTGGTCAACATGGCATCACGTAACGCGTGAACCACGCATTACGTGGGAGGCACACGCTAGTATTTTGGCAACATTTCTACCTGGGCTTTGAATAGCTAGGTAGAAGGGTGTATTATGGAGGGGTTTGTCTAATAATTTTGTGGCTGTAAGGCGGTATATTGAGCATATTCCGACCTAGTGGAGAAGAAATAAGAGAAAAACAGTGAAAAAATAAAACTTTTATGAATAGTGGTTTAAAGAAGCTAGCAGAAGAGAGGGAGAGGGAGAGGGAGAGCTGCCTCTCTCTCTTGGTGGAAAAAGCTTGGGTTTTCTAGAGAGATCAAGGAAAGAAAAACGTTTAGAGAGAGAAGTAAGATTGACCAAATAAAGAGTGTGTAAAGAAGACTCTTTATTTGAAGACAAGTATAAGAAGACAATGAAATCTCAACTGGCAAAACCAATGGGTTCTTTTCATTGCAAAAAACAGATTTTGAAATCCCTTACTAGTGTAAATTATCCCTTGCATGGAAATCCGGATATCATATATAGTCAAATATCACATAATATAAAAGAGCATGAGTATTGCAACATTTAAAGCTAGCCGTTCTAAATAATCTAAATTGTAATCCACACGAAAATTCGATGATATTTTTATCTCCCTCCGAATTAGCTATGCAATTTGAAAAAATAAAATATTCTAATTATTGAAATAGTAAGGCTAAATAGAGTCGTGAACTCTGCAAGTGTTGCGTATTTTTTTTTTTTTTTTGAAAAAGAGTAAGATCTACTGTTAAAAAATTAATTTTTTCATGTAGATCTCATATTACTCACTTTTTTAAAAAGAAATGCACGACGCTTGCACATTTTATGACTGGAAATATCATTTCTTTTATTTGAAATGGCCTCCAAGTGCGGATTTCATCCACAAAAGTGGGAGGTGAGAGCAATCCGTAAGCATAACTTTTTGATTTGAAGATGGCCTTCAAAGCTGAATGGACAATCAGAGCACAACCATATATTTTTTAGTGCTATAATCATATCATAATTTGTTATATTTTTCTAACTTAAACAATTTTTATAATTCGGAGAGATAGATATATTATGTGAATTCCATTATATTTAATATAGTACAGTCCACATATTATAAACCATAATTTTAGAAAGATATCGTTCCAAAGTAATAAATGTGATAACAAATAAAAGATAGATAAGAGAAGATAAAACCATCACAGAATCCAGTCAACCCCTATTAGAAATCATAATCTCATAACACAAAGGAACATAAGTAGTGATCATAACCTCACCTTTCAAGATTTTCACAGAAAAATGAAATAAAAAAATAAACTTGGAAACAATACTGAAGTCAAAGCTCAAAAGTATAAACAACCCTTAATCAAATTACAAGGAAATTAAAGCAATAGGAATAAAACAAAGAGAAACAAAAGCAATTGATAAAGTAAATCAAACGCTGAAAGAATTATAAAAGTTATAAAAGAAAAATGAAGATGACATTTTAGAAGAAAAGAAGATTACAAAACTAGTTCTACTATTAGTAGGATAGAAAAACAATTCCAAGATCTCAAACTAAACATAATAAAAACTACAAGATTCAACACAATGAGCCTGACAAAAAACTGGTATCCTCAATCCTAGAACAACACCCCTAGAAATCCAATTTGGAGAAAAAGGCTTTCAAAGTCAATTTTCAGAATCTATTGACAAACTATATGAATGGAACATAGATGCTTTTTCTAAACAAATTAAAAATCCCAAACAAACTTCAACACATGATGACAATGGTAGCCAATAACTATTGGGTCAACCAAGAAATAAGACAATCAGAAGTAGTAGATTTACTCACTTCAAAGTTCACAGGAACCCTAAGGCATTGGTGGGAAAAATATCTCATTGAAGAAAACTGAAAAAGTATAAAATTTGTTGTAAAACAGGTTGAAGAAGGAAACCCAAGTTTTTATAATAACGTACAAATGGGAATCCAAGATGGAATTCATGTACCCATATATACCATCATGAAACATTTTTTAGGAAGTAGAAACACCAATAAACAAAGNAAAGCTAAATATGAAATGGGAAATCTCTATGAACAATATGGATTGCCTTCTATAGCCCTATCTAGGAGAAAAAGTAAATATAAATATTTCAAAAACTCAAAAAGATATTACAAAACTAATTACAAAAGGAGGAAGAATTATGAACCAACAAAATTTTATTACAAAAGAAGTAAATATTACAAAAACAACAAGAAAGATAAGAGCAAAGTAAAGTGCTATAAATGTGAAAAAATGAGCCATTACAAAATAGAATGCAAAGTTAAAGATAAAATAAACCAATTACAAATGTCTCCTGAAGAAAAGGAAGAACTCCATAAAATCTTAGAGTTAAGAGAAACTTCTTGTTAACAACATGTGTCGCACATCGGTCACTAGGCTCGATACTCCTACAACATGAGAAATGTGAGGGCTCGGGGGTTGGTGAGACACTTCCGATGTCTAAGTCAATTTTCTGAACCTTCAGGAGAATCTTTGTATGTAAGAGAGAGCTGATTTCTGACCTGGGGTTGAGCTTTATATTTCCTCTCGAGGTGGGCCCCACTTCCTGTGTCAGGGGCATCCATCTCCCGTAAGTGGTTCCACACCATCATGTCCCTTGTGGCAAGTGGGTGAGTGCAACCACTACTTGGACATTCTGCCAGGAACAATGCCTCCTGTCGGGTTCTCCTGTCTACTCCCTGTATCCACATATTTAATACAATGTGCCGTCCTTGCAAGTCATCCAAACAAGGTTGTGTCAAAGCAGGTGTTGTCCTATCTCCCATGCTGATCCTTTTCTCCTCGTGGGCTCTAGGCCCTCTTCCTCCTTTATTGCTTGGTGGGCAGGTTATATCTTGGCCGTTGGGCTTCCCAGACCTGGTCCAGGCTAGATCTAGTGGGAACTGAAAATATCCCTTCCAATTACCTCGCAAATTCCTACCGCACGTACGCGATGAGAATTTTCTCTTCTCCATTTTCTTTTTTGTTTTCTTTTCTTCCCTGCCTTTCTTTCCTCTCTTTTTTCTTTCTTCTTTTTTTTTTTTTTACCTCGTGACGCTTTAATGGTTTGTAACGCTCAATGGACCGGTTGCCCGTTGTTCATCCGGTTCACTTCCCCATGTCTGGGGTTGTATGTGGCGGCTCCATCCCACGCTCCCTAGTGTAGTGGAGATCATGAGATCTGCTCCTTTCTTTTTCCCTTCAGTGACACTTGTAACTTCTCCATTTGCAGTAGTCCAACTGGGGGACTCGCCAAGGGCCGTTGACTCAGAGGTGGCATTGTCATGAAGGTGGAAATGCACCCCTCTATGTGTTCTAATGGATTACGACTTCCTTTCTACTGCCCCATCCAAGACGTCTTAGACTATCTCACGTAAGCTCTGTTAGAGCTGCATGTTCGCAAAAAAACATATCTGCAAGTGCACAGAATCGTAACAAGTAGTAAAGTATTTTAAAGAAAACGGATATCAAACCCACAAGGGATAATTATGCTATTGAGTATTGAAATTGACTAAATTAATTACTATTTGAAAAATCGAATTTTGAAGAGCGGATTATCTAAATTAAACTGAAGAAAAGAACATTGAAATTAAGATTTTTAAAATAATAAGAATAGATCCAGAGCACTTGACTTCACCTAGCAAATCCCACACAATTTATTCTTCCTTGTTATAGAATTCCAATTCTCCCAAGTTGATGATAAAAATCCCTTAACTAGTCAATATTTTCTCTCGAACAATACCAAAAATATCTCCAACTAATAACTCCATATCTCTTTGTGAATTTAACTAATTGGAAACTCATTAAGTTTTTTGAAGTTTTCTTGAAAATCACACTAGTTGTGGTAAAGCATCTCTGCTTTCGCTCACTAATGATGTTTAATCCTAGCGCTTTAATCATAAATCACCTGTCGGTCTCATTGCAATCCAAAAGATCAAACAATAGGTAGAAATTGTAAGCATTAAGAATAAGGAATAAACACTTAATCATGAAAATATTGAAAATAAAATAACTTAAAATATAAACTCTGTTCAATGTTAGGCAAAACTCTAGAAAATAAAATTAGTTCATAATGAAATTAAAAAGAAAAATAATAAAACTGGTGTTCTTTGTTGGAGTTAGTTGATGAAACATTCGGTTCTCGTCTCTGCCCTCCAGTTTCGCCTTCTCTCAAGAACACTTCAAGAATAAAAACTGGAACTCAAAACTCAGACTCAGATTTAAAAACATAAAAACTCTCAACTCTGATTCAAAACTCGAACCCATATTCATCCCACAAGTCGAGATTAAATATGTGTCGAAATTCAAATTTGGAAACAAGGTAACTGCGGCTACAATCTAGCCTAAAAATCTAGAAAATAATTTCTAAAGATAGATGTTAACATAAAAGGGAATTACCCGAAGAATATCAGAATTATCTAAAATGGAAGAGTCAGTAATATGCGACTTGAATTGAGGAGTTTGGGAGGATTTGGTCACTAATAGATGGATTTCGAAACTTGGATTTGTTGGTCAGCAGTAGATTGATCTCGGTCTAGAGGAATTTTCCCACCAGTAGATGCCGTGTGCGCTGAATATAATTGGCGTGGAGATCACAAAGACCACACGGACATCTTCTCATCTACCTAGTGGAAAGACTCCCGACCGGGATGAAAGACTCCTCTCGCATTTTCTAGTTGTTGTCCACGATGTCGTTTAAGTTGGTCATTGCGACTAGTCGCCCAATCTAACCGTCTAGAGTCTTGTCACCAAATTTTCGCACCTTCTGGTCGCGAGTCTCCCCGCCTACCGAGAGGTAAGTCTTCTCATCTTTGAGAGAGAGAAATGTCTTTGCTGCCCATGGGACAAGACTCCTCACCCAAATCTCATTGGCTCTCTTCAAATCTCGCTGCCTCTCATCGGTCTGGATCTGTAGTCTCTTCTTTTGTACCAAAATACTCTCATTTTGCACTAAATCTTTTCATTCCTTCAAATCCAGGAAAATAAATAAAAATATGTAGAAATTAAATAAAATCAATAGTATTGAAGAGAAAATGGCAATTTTCATAAATAAAAAAGTGATAAAAATCACATAAAAATAACACTTATCAAATACCCCCAAACTTAAACTTTCCTCGCCCTCAAGCAAAGAAGAAAAGAAAAGACAATTAAAATAAATATTGGTTTGATTCACAAAATTTATTGCCTCAAAGATTGTCTAAAATCTATAATTTAAACGAATCATTCAAGATCAATCAAGTCCGAAAGTTAATTCAAAACTCAATTCCACCTCTTTATCCATCTCCACATTCATGCATACCCATTATTCTTACTTCATCATTAGTTCCCCGAATAGTTTTATGCAAACAAGCAAATAAATAATGGATCTCTAAAGACTCCATAGGCTTGCTTTTCAAATCACTCTCCACTAATATAGAACAGAAACTATTACCAAGGATCAATAGGTTTTTATTAAGCTTGTAATGTAAGGCTAGGGTAAGGGCTACAAAGAAAAGTTAGGATTCAAACAAAGCAAGAGAACTTAAGTTTAAACACTAACAGAATAAATAGAGTATTCTCACTTCTAACACAAACATTTCTTCTCAATCTTTGTAAATCTCTCAACATACCTCTCTTTATTGCAATTTCAACTATCTCTCTCTTTACCCCTTTATTCGGTAGGTCAGACATTTTATTTTCTTCTTTTTTTTTCTCTTTTTTTTTTGTGTGGAAATATTCCATACTTTTTCGACCGCCTTTATGGATTACTCTCGTTGACCTTTTCTTGTTGGCCACACAGTAGACGAGTTGACTCTTCACACCCCCAAACTTATGATTTTGATAATATTGTTATACTTAACTTTACTTGTAGACCTTCTCCCTCTCTTGACTTTCATGCTCTTGTGAGTATGTGATTTTATGTAAACTTAGTTCTCTTGAAAGGTAAGGAAATCAGTGTTTAAGCTCAAATAGGGTAGAGAATATGAGATTTACAAGAAAGAAAAATATAAGGCCAAAATATATTTCAATAAAGCTCAAATGGGGGACTAGAGATAAAGAGAATAAACATGTAAGCTTGAAAGGCTCAATCGGTCCAAAGAATGCCTAAATCATTTCCCCAATAATATTATGTCTAGGATTTCGCCTCGAGTGTAATCAAAAAAGTTCTAGAGTAAGTTGAGACCATACTAATTCACAAAATTCACATAAAATTTCTCTAGGTACTCAAAACAATTAATGATCATAAGAGGCCTTTATTGAACATAGGAAATACCAAATTAAGTAAGATCAAGTAAAGAATTAACAATTAGACTTAAGCAATGAGAATTTTTCCTAAAAATTATAATCAATTTCAATCATATTCTTATCATAGGCTTTTTTTTATCAAACCATACTGTTTTTATCATCATTATTACTATTATTGTTCTTTTTTTTTAAATAAATAAAATAATATCATTTTCCCCCCAAACTTAAATATCACATTGTCCCCAATTGAAAAAAGGAAGAAAAATTAAAGCAAAGAATGAGAGAAAGTAGGAGATGCTCTTTTGATTTTTTTTTTTTTCCTGGTCTTCCAATTGAATATTTTCCTTGAAAGTGCAGCCGTGTACTCCTTGGAGATCTCCCCGGCCTCTTCATTCCTTAAATTTGATGGAAGTGGCTTGAATTCAAGCTTGGGTGGTTCCTTATATGATAGTTTTGAAAATTCAGCTCCATAAGTCTCGTTGGCTATAGCCATGTCTCGATCGCTTATTTGAAAACAAGAATGTACCTTGGAAGGAAATTCCATAGATTTAAATACGTCATAAGTGGCTTACTCCTCGCCAGCACTCAAAATGAGTTTCCCTTTCTGGACATCAATTAAAAGTCTCCTCATCGCAAAGAAAGGTCGGCCCAATATCAAAGAGATCTCCTCATTCTCCTTCATATCGAGTACAATGAAGTCAATCAGGAAGATGAACTTATCAACTTTTACCAGTACGTCCTCGATGAGTCCTCTCAAGTATTTAATGGATCTGTCCGCCATCTGTAGAGAGATGGTGGTCGACTTTACTTCTCCAAGACCTAGTTCCTTAGGCGGCAGCTTCTTTGTACAATTGCACAAAAATGAGTTACTAGAAATAGCATGCTAAAATAAACTCATAAGCAAGTGCTTATGAGCTTTAATAGACTCAAAAGCAAATGAAGTAAGTGCTTTAATAGACTCATAAGCAAACCGAAATTGTATCCTAGAAGGAATAGTACCATCTAAGTATTATGACAAAAAAAGCTAACCACGACAAATGGAAGCCAAATGAAAATAGATTACAAATTATCAATGGCACAAGTGCAAAGAAGGAGCATGCTTTGAGTTATTATTTGTGCTACTCGTCATCAATACACCACATACTTGTTAGGGTGCCTTGTTTGTATACCCTCCCTCAACCTAACACACCGTATACCCCCATCATCTATTACCCACATCACTAAATTTTATTAGTTACTTGTTCTTCAATTCTTTTGTATTTAATTTTTTCTTTTAAATAATTTAAGTGTTTTGTCTTGTTTTGTATGAGATCGATTTTTCTTGAAATAATACTTCTTTTAGTGTATGTATTTCCCTAGGTTCTGGCTTGTTTGTGAATTCAAATTTTACTTCTTGCCCTATGACGATCGTAATTACATTATTATCTGGTTATAAATGGATAGAGTACATTATCAATGGAAAATACACCCGTTACCAAATTATCAATGGCACATGTGCAAAGTTATTTCTCGCTAAACTAATTGAATTATTCTACTCATCATCTATACAACACAGTCTAAATAAAATTATTATTCCCTAATACAGCATAAATAGTGACCAAGAACAAATCTGATTCAAACCCATTTATCCTTTTCTTTTAATAATTATTCTCTAGTCTAAATTTTGTCATCTCCGATCACAGTCGATTTTAAGTGATTTGATAAAGAAGGCTATTAAAATGTATCAAATCACCAAATATAACATGAGATAATAAAGTATAGGATGATAACTAGAGTTTTTATTTTTTTTCAATTTATATGCCATGAGATTTTTTTTTTCCCGTCTATCGTCAAATCTTGACGCCAACACAAGTAATCACAAAGATGAATCTGTACTTTTCCGGGACAGACATTACTGGCCTTCACAATAGCATTTTGGTTGGAAGTTATAGAGGTCAAGGCTCAGCAGCGTTTTACAGAGTAGTGCCAAAGATGACAAACACAAAAATGTAGTCAATAGCAATGAGCAGAAACACACCAGCTATAGAACATGAAACCACATCAAGCTTCAAACCAAAGGTGAAAAAAAAGGAAAACTGGGCTCGACACATCAGTTTATTAGAGGAAATAAACACATTCTCTCCGTATTATCCATTCAAAGCTCACACTCAAAAAATTAACAACATACGGACTCTTCTATCAATGATTTATAGCATATTACCTATATATCAAGGAAAGGGAATTCCAAAACCTCTTCTTGTACACTACAACAGAGCATCCAAACTCTTGCTTCAAAACCCACCATCTGAGGGATATAAATTTCTCATAGTAGTTATTCTGCCACCACATTGTCAGCTACCACCTTAACTTCTTCACGCATGTCAGTTTGGCTGAATTTCTCACCTTCCCCTGCAACTTCTTCGTGCCTACCAAGTTGGCTGAAGTTTCCCTTCTCCTTGAATAGTTGATTGTGGTGGTGCTTACAATAGAGACGATGCTCGTGGGCCACATAGTTTGATGGGCTGATCACACACCCTCCATGAGTGCACCTAAAACAAGCCTTATGGTAAGATACACCATCAACTGCCACCTGAAAAGAAGAAAGGAAAGAGGGGAGAAAAAACAATCAGGGTAATGCCCCATCTCTCTCTCAACTTTGAATATGATTAACAGCTTGCTGACTTCTTCAAGCACCAACATGAGCAATCTTTAGCCCACGGTATAACCTCAATTTATTACTCGTACTGCGGATATTTGGAAAAATACTAATATAACTTCACTTTCTTTCTTGAGCAGCATTTTCCATTATATTAAAGAGAGATATATAAGAGGAAGGGATTGAAGGCCCAATAAATACCCCATCACAATAAATACAGTGCATGCAAGGATCGCCACAAAGGGGGTTTTTTTATGCAATCCTGCTAGGGGATTATTATACTGCAACCAAAATCTGTTTGGGGAATGCATTGGAATCAACTACTTCAGAGCATCAAGTGAAACTTTTCATGACCTCATCCTCCATAACCCTGGAAAAGGAACCAAGAATGATAGCCTACTTTTCGGCTAAAGAGAAATTTTCCCTCGGAGTAGGAAGATAACCCTTTAAAGTGCTATCCAAAAGGGAGCGTGTGGGCCACATACGCACATTGAATCTCTAATCCAGTGATGTAGACTGTAGAGTGCTAGATTGGCAGGTGGCCAGACTAGGGGGCACGTGGTGGCTATAGTGTGCAGATGGTGGCAACTCAGAGGCTTTAACTTCTGAACAGAAGGGAGGAGAAAATTGGGGAAAAGAGAAGAGAAAGACCAAAAAATGAACTAGAGTCACGCTTGTAGAGACTAGTAAAAAAATCTGATCAAAATAGGTTCGGAGGTCACAACTTGGAGGTGGTGTGTGGCAGCCACCTACACCCGTTGGTGGTACTTGGCGGCCATGTGCTGCTGGGCTGGCCCAACTGATGGTTGGTGAGGGTGATCAGACGGCAGCGATTCTAGTGGCAAGGTATGTGGTGGTTTTGTGGATGGAATGTTCTAGACCCATTCTCCCAAGGCCTATGAAAAAGGAATTAAAAGTAGAAGCGAAAAGGGGGGGCAGGGAAAGAGGTAGAGTAAGGGGGAGCTGGAAAAGTGGTAGATTGTCGAATATGGAGAAGGATAGGAGGAAGGGAGAGGGGTTTGGGTGGAGGGGGTGGGGGGGTTTCAGGTGGGAGTGTTTCATGACTCCACTTAAAGTTGTTTGAGCAGTGATTTTCCTAAATTCTTGTAATATTTTCCTCCAGCAATCAGAGGTTTTGACAGATGTACAACTTGCATGTTTTCCACTCACATCGACGAAACTATTATGGATTCTCACATTTTACAATTTTCTTGGAATCTCCATCCATCTGATATCGTGTATTCTAACCTATTGTCTATTGATATCTGCCAACCAAAATGTGATATGTTTTCGGAAATTTGTTTTAAGGACTAGAAAAATAACAACTACAACAAACTGAACTCATCTCTTTTTCTTCTTTCAATCCTTTTAGTGCAACAATGAGCATACATACAAGAGCATACAAGGTATTTGGATTGAGGAGAATAAACTTTAGTCCTTGAGTAGACACCCAAAACATTATAACATTAAAAAATAAATCAACTTATACAGATCGCATAAGTGAATGTTGAACTGCTAAGATATACCTTTTCAATGGGGTAAACAGTTTTACTGCAAGCAACACACTTTTCTTTAGTTCCGCCAAACATACTTGAAACTTTGCTGTTGCTCTGAACCTGCACAGCTCCACCCGAAATAAGACAACTTAAGTAATGATTAAAGATTTCCATATTAATTACAAGGAACACTTCGCTCCTCTCATGACTGGAATTGTTATGACTAGAAATTGCGATGACTAGAAAGAAAAATGATCTAATTAAGGGTTTAGGCACCTGATTGGTAGATCTGTCAGCTCTAACAGTTTTTGGAGTGCCTGTAGAAGAGAAAAGGAAAAGGAACATATAAATCAACTCATCAATCAGATACAAGCAGAAGTGAATCTGCATGAAAACAACACAATAACAGCCAATCACCTTCAAAACTTTTATCCAAGCTGCCAGTCATCTTAAACAGTTGATCAAAGTGAGGTTTGCAATATAATACACCCTCAAAGGAGGAATAATTACTAAGCTGCAAAGACATCAAAGAAATGGGAATTAAGTATAAGGTAGAAGCAGAAAAAATAATTGTTTTCTACGTACTTTAGGACCTTTTAAGACACAGTATAGCCCAGAATCTCAAGAACCTACATCATTATTGAAAGATGACAAAAGTAAGTGCAAGAAAGATGCAAAAAACACTAACAATTTACCTTGGCCAACTGAGAATGTTAAAGAGGTTATCTGGTGTTTAGTAAGAAAAAATCTCACACATAAATCAATCAGCAAATCCCATATTGAAATTATCACTATAACAAACTAAATATGTTTTAAACGAGCCCAGTTCATTGCTTCAAAAAGCAGCCAACAAGTGCAACCCAATATTCAAGCACATCAAGATGTAGCAATTGATATCATGAAATCAGGTTACTACTTGAAGAACTTTACATACCACATTTAGGCTTCAACCTCCCCATCTAGAATGTGTTCATAAAGCAGATAAACCTAGAGGCATCGATGGTGAGTTACTCTCTATTCCATTCATTTTGTTTGTGATGTTGGCTTATTGTCAAAGTGAAGGTTAATTGGATTGAGACAATCAAAATAAAACTTTTAGTTGGTTATACAGCAGACAATATTACAAATACTGTTGCAAAGTATGACAGAACTGCTGCAGTTACCAAACGTAAATTTTCTTTAATAGGTAAAATAAGATTTTATAAAATCAAGAAAATAGGTGTAGCCCAAGTACACAACAAGTATACAAAAGCGAACACCTAATAACAAATTAGGAACTAGAAAAAGATACAAGAAAATCAATAACACTAGCTCCATTGAATACAATAGCTGAAGCCCAAAGATATAAGGTATGGAAAAAGAAATGTCTAAGTTCATCCAATGAGCATTTCCGATCTTCAAAACTTTGGCCATTCCTCTCAAGCCAAATGCACCACATCACACATAGAAGAATCAAATTCCATACAGCAACATATTGAGAATTACCCCAAAGGTCTCTTCAACAAGCAAAGAAATCCACCACCCTCTTGGGCATTAACCACACCAATCCCATCCTGCTAAAAATCTCATCCCATAACACCCTTACCACCTCACAGTGAAGTAGTAAATGATCCACCGATTTGCCATGGATTTTACACACAACAACAATCCCTAACAATCAGCCCACGCTTCCTCAAGTTTTCCAAGGTCTGAATTTTCCCAAGAGATGTTGTCCAATCAAAGAAAGCAACCTTGGAAGGCACCTTGCTTCTCCATATGCTGTACAAGGAAAAGGATTATGTTTCTAACATTACAAGACCTTGTACATAGATCTAACAGTGAACTTTGTATTTCAAGAATGAATCTCATCCTGTCTCAATAAAACTTTGTTTATCCATAAAAAGAATAAAGATTGAATCTCATCCTGTCCATTCCATCCCTACCAATACTCATAGCATACAGCAAACTGAACAGATCGGAAAGGGCATCACTTTCCAAATCCCGTGCAGCTTTAAGAAAATGCACATTCCACGAATTTCCAATCATGTGCAGCTCTAAGCTCGCCACTTCCACTGTGGTTGTTGGGTTGTATGTGGAGTTTGGTTTGTGAGCAGAAGAGGCGCAGATAGAAAGTTCACTCGACTGTTGCTCGACTGTAGCTCAAGTGAAGCTTAGGCAGTGAGTTCGCTCGAGGCGCACTCGATAGTGGGCTCAAGTGAACATCAGACAGATTGTTCGTTCGAAATGTGCGTGATGTTGGGCTCGAGCAACACACTAACCCTAGTGTTCGCTCGAGGTGCGCTCGACACCTGCTCAAGCAAGGAACCCATTTTCCATATTAGGGTTTCCAGCATCGTTTCTCTATATATATAATGTTTTGTTCCTTTTGAGTAGATCAGTGAGTGTCAGATTGAATAGAGAGAGAGGAAAAGGTGTAAGAGCATATTGTGAGAGAGAAAAAGCCCTAGTGAGAGAGTTGAGATTGTGTGAGTAGAGTGGTGCTCTTGTAACTCACTGTGTGATTGTAAATTTGCAATCTCCTCTGGAATAAAATCTCATACAGCTTTGTTGCCAAACCACGTTAAATATTGTGTGTTCTGTGTGTGTGCTTGATTCCTGTGTTTTTGCATTTATTTCACTGTCTGTCTCAATATCGTTGTGTGGGTGTGGTTACTCTGGTGCTTTACCGCAACAATTGGTATCAGAGCTCCAAGGTTGGAGTTCAGGGCTGAACGATGTTTGGAGAAGACGTGAAGGTTGGAATCAAGAAGTTCAATGACACAGATTTTGGTCATTGGAGGATGTAGATCAAAGATTATCTATATAGGAAGAGGCTCTACCTTCCTCTGTTGAGACTGAAGCCGAAGAGCATGGACGATGCTGAGTGGAATCTATTGGATCAATAGGTTTTGGGGGTTATTCAACTCACCATATCCAGATCAGTGACGCACAACATTATTAAGGAGAGAACCATGGCGGCTCTCATAGCAACTTTGTCAGGTATGTATGAAAAATCGTCGTCGAATAATAAGGTGCATCTGATGAAGAAGCTGTTCAATATGAAGATGTCGGAAGGTACGTCTGTTGCCCAACATTTAAATAAATTAATTGTCGTCGATTGAGATTGAGTTTGACGATGAGATCAGAGCGTTGATTTTGTTGGCATCATTGTCAAATAGTTGGGAGGCCATGAAGATGGCGGTGAGTAATTCAGCCAACAAGATGAAATTGAAATACGATGACATACGTGACATGATTCTTGTTGAGGAGGTAAGCAGGAAAGACTCTAGGGAGTTTTCCGGTAAGAGTTTGGCCTAGAGTGTTGACGATTAAGGCCAAGGACTTAACAGGTCAAGTTCCAAGAACATGGTCAGGAGCAGAACGAGATCTGGAAAGCAGATCACTTGCTGGAATTGTGGCAAGCCGGGCCACATCAAAAGAGACTGCCGGAATCAGAAATAGAATGAGGATGACGTTGTGAGCGCGGTGGGAGATTGTTGGGTTGCATGTGGAGATTGGTTTGTGAGCAAAAAAGGCACAGATAGAAAGTTCGCTCAACTGTCGCTTGACCTGGCACTCAAGCGAAGCTCTGACAGTGAATTTGCTGGAGGCGTGCTTGATAGTGAGCTCGAGCAAACATCAAACAAATTGTTCACTCGAGGTGTGTGTGATGTCGGGCTAAGCGAAGCACTAACACTAGTGTTTGCTCGAGCAACGCTTGATAGACCGTTCGAACCAATGTTCAATTGGTTGTTCGTTCAAGGTGCGCTCGACACCCTCTCGAGCAAAGAACCCAGTTTTGCCGTATTAGGATTTTCAACACCCTTTTTTTGTGTGTGTGTGTGTGTGTGATGTTTTGTTCTCTTGAGTAGATCAGTGAATGTCAAATTGAATGGAGAGAGAGAGGTAAAAGGTGTAAGAGCATATTGAGAGAGAAAAAACCCTAGAAAGAAAGAGTTGAAATTGTGTGAGTAGAGTGGTGCTTGTAACTCATTGTGTGATTGTAATTTCCTCTGGAATAAAATCCCTTGCAGCTCTATGGACGTAGGCATGTTCTCGAACCACATTAAATACTATATGTCGTGTGTGTGTGCTTGATTCCTGTGTTTTCGTATTATTTCATTGTTTGTCTCGATATCGTTGTGTGTGGGTGTGGTTGCTCTGGTGCTTTACCACAATAGGGCTGTGATACCTAACGGAAATTTGAAAAACATACCCTTGTAATACTTAATTTTATTTACAATCCACTGCCAATGAATCATCTTAATCCTTCCACTCGCATAAAAGTTGTAAATCAGTGTGTGATTGCTAAAATCAATGGTGGAGATGATACATTTTGAATGGATTATCCAATATAATTTGTGAAAATAGCTTTGATGATCAAACCCAGTCACACATTGAGCCAGCCATCTTGGCTGATAAGCTTCAATCCATTCATGGTCTCTACAATGTAACTAACATAATAATGCCAATTATAAACTCCATTCCAAATGCTTAAAATATGTTTTCTTGGGTCCTACTGCTCGAAATTCTGAAGTTCTCTAAATTCAGAAAAAAAAAAAAAAACTCAAATAGATCTCAAATAGCATCCAAATTTTCTAAGTAAATTCTTATCTATTTTACCGCTTATACTGGCAAGGGTTATTCAAATACTTTCCTAACTGTTCTTTAGGATTTCATTGATCCTATTTGATCCAAACTTCTATGTTAATGTACAGTCCAGCTGAAAACTCATTTATGCAACACATACCCAGTCAGCTTAAGATTTTTGAATAAGCCAAGATTTTACTCCAAAAAACTCAATTTTGAAGATCAACACCACCATCCAAAATCAGAAAAATGATCATCATGAAGCATGAGCCCGTCATCAACCAAACACAGTACTACAATCCATCACCCTAATACTCATTTCCAAGTACCCCATATAAGCTCACGATAATAATCCACAGACAAAACCCAGGTGTGATTTTCCATAATCAAGTATACAAGTGACAAAACAAGGAATTGGGCACATAAAGAGGTCAAAACCATGAAAATGTCAAAGAAGTGTTCCCATGTGTTCACTATTGTAGAATGACTCTCCTTTTATTGGGATTGTTACCTTGAGGGTACCCTTGCAGTGGTGGCATCTGAAGCAGGCCTTGTGGTAGACCTTGTTATCAGCAGTAAGCTGATCAACCAAGTACACAGTCTTGTCACAGGCCTTGCACTTCTGGGTAGTCCCTGCAAATGTTGCCATCCCAAAAAATCTTCCACACCCAGAAATCTAAAACCCAGACCCAATAAAATGAAGAATTCCAAATACTTTTCTCTCTTCCGCAAACTCTCTATCGGAATGTTTCAAAACTCGAGTCTTTACACCTAAAAATGGATCTCCGTTGGGACTCCGGGCAATATAGAAATTGCCAGCATTGTATATCGGACAATTTGGTAACTATGGGTCCAAATAATGATGGGTTTGGCTTATACCTAACTATGGGTCCAAGTGCTTATTACGGTAATGCCCTCTAAATGACACGTGTCCATCTGGAATTTGTTGCTTCGCTACTGCCAGTGGAGAGTAAAAAGAAAATTTAGCGCAGAGATTCGAACATATCGCGATTTTTACGTGCCTCTTGAGTTTTATACCACTCTCTTGAGTCGGCGCGTGAGAAATAGCAACAATATTAATATTTTATAATTATTGCAAAAGAGTTTTGTTTTAAAAAATAATAATAAAATAACATAAAAAATGTGTGATAATCTTCTTCTCTTGTCTCTTTCAATATTCTAATTTAATTTACTTGAAAAAAAATTAAAAGATTTAATTCATCTAAAAATATGGGAGACTTTTAAGGATTTTAATAATATAAGAATTTGGGAAGGTTATTTTGATTAGAAACAAATTATTCAAAAATATAATTAGAATAATATTAAACCTCATATAAAATCTCAATTAACACCTAAATATATATATATAATTTTGTCAACTGAGCTCTTAACATTGCTCTATAAAATATTATAGACCAATAGTAATATTATTCACTTCCTTATAATAAAAATTAAGAGAGCTAAGGGTCTCAATCTTCACCAAATAAATGAAATTCTCGTCCCACTAAAACAAAAATTGATACTCATTTTTATCACTTAAAATTAGATTAGGTTCTGTTTAGATTTTGAAAGTATTTCATCTCATCTGATTCCATCTTATCTCATCATTACAATTTTTCAAATTCTCATACAAAATATAATAAACAATTCAACTTTTTCAAATCTCAAAACAATAATAATATTAAAAAATAATATTATAACAATATTTTTTTTAACTTTCATCTAAAATCATCTCATCCTATCTCTAAATCCAAACCAGCCATTTAGAAAATGGTTAGGATCTATACCCTTCATTCTATTTTGCAAGGTTTGTTTCAATAAAAATTATACTTATTATTTCTACATCACACACCGTACATGATTTTTTTATTTTTATTTTATCTTTTAGCAAGTGTGTGATGTATGGTTGATTAGTAGAAGAACTCAATTAGTTTAACATGAATAAAACAAAAAAAAAAATAATGTGTGGAATAATAAGTAGAAAAACTCTTGTTTCAATACTTACCTTGGACTTCTAGTTCCATGTGTATCATTTTTAAAATTCAGAATCTGCCCAATCCAATATAGTCATATTATAATAGAAACTATTATCATTGTCATGTTCAAAATTGCATCTGCAGTCTAAGCCGAGAGTGCTGCACTTCTAAGAGCTATGAAATTTTGTATTGAGCTGGGTTTTAACCAAGTCTATTTTGAAAGGGATGCCAAGATTGTTGTTGATGCAGTGAATTCTAAAAAGGAAGATAATACATAGCTGGGGCAAATGATAGAAGATATGCAGATTATGATGAACCACAACCCAGCTTGGCGTCTCAAGTTTGTCTATAGGACAGCAAACAAAGCTATCCACACAGCAACAAAAATTGCAAATAGGTTTGTTAATGAACAAATCTGGTTAGAGGAGGGCTTGAGGAGATTGAAATCTCAGTCAAGGGTGACCTCCCCACGAATGATGTAATTATCTCATGATTAATGAAGAGTCTTTCATTTAAAAAAAAAAAATTATCATGTCATGTTTGAATTGTCGTATCCTAATAAAAATCTAAAGTAAGGTTTTAATTTTTCATGTTCATGAATTGTCAAACAGGCATAATCACATCATTAATTGAGAATGTTGTATACATATCTTTTGGAGTTCAAAATTTCTTCCTAGCAAAGGTTTGGGATTCGATTTAAACTTATTTAGACCAGTGAAACCTAAATAGACATAGGACATATTTTGATAATGAGATGAGATGAAAATTTTATGAATAATAATGGAATTATTAAAATTAAGATGTTTTATTGAATTTTAAAAAATAAGAAAAAAATTGAATAAAAATATTATAATATTTAAAAAAATTATATTATTTTTTATGTTTAGGTAATATTTACAAAAAAAATATATGCAAAATTTCAATACGAGATATCATCTCACTTTCTAACCAACCCCATAATCTATTTTCCTTAAACCTAGAGGGGCTGTCACGATCATTAATTTCCGGCGCCCCCCGCCCAAAATAATCCGAAATTTCAGGCCAAAAACATTTGCATGAATGAATTAAGAGCGTGGCTATCACCCATGAATTAGGCGAAAAGAAAAGGTTGGCATTAAAAATATATGTGGGGGCATTCATATCTATCTATATATACATACGTTTTGAGACATAGAGCCAGAAAATATTCTTGTGTGTGGGCCCCGACCGGACAGTAATGATGAGGTCAGAATCCTCTTTCAAAATAAAATTTTGTCATTGTTATATTATATATTATCTTCGAGTGATGTGAGTGCTTGCACGTTCTACACCTCTATCTCAATCATTCTATTACTCCTCCTAATTTCAAATATATATATATATAATATATATATATATATATGTCAGGGATGAATTCGGTCCGGTCCGAAGAGATTTTGTAGACCGGATCGGACTAAATCAGTTCAGGATTTTTTTATCTTGGACCAGATCAAATGGGTATAAGACTGATTCGGTCCGGTCCAATTCATATCAATCTGGTCCAGTCGGTTCTATTTGGTTCAACCCTATACCTAATAGGCCAATAGTCTAATCAAACTTTCTATGTTATTTTGACCCAAAAGTAAAAATTCATTAACATTTTATCTAATTTTAAGTTTAAAAATAACAAAAAATAACTTGAAAGGAAAATAAAAATAATCATGAAAAAAATTATCTATATACAATAAATTTGAATAAAAGTTTTTACTACAAAAAATAAAACTTGTCTATATCCATCCAAACAATTTAAACAAAGTTAAAACTAAAAATTATACTAGATAATGAAAGAAAATTGAAATAACATTCCCAAATAAATTTGACTTTTAAAAGAGAGAGAGAGAAAAAAAAAACCATTCTCAAGCATAGATAATGAAAACTAAAAATTATACACATCCGAAAAATTGAAAAATTAAAAAGTCTACAAAAATAAATATATTAGACCATATAATAGTAGACTATATAATAGTATTAATATTATACTATTAGTGTAGTTATATATTAGTATTAGTTATAAACTTTTTAGTCATTTAGTATAGCTATATAATATATTAGACTATATAATAGTATTAATATTATACTATTAGTATAGTTATATATTAGTATTAGTTACAAACTTATAGTGATTTAGTATTGCTATATAATATAGTAAACTATATAATAGTATTAATATTATACTATTATTATAGTTATATATTAGCATTAGTTATAAACTTATAGCCATTAGTCATTAGTCATAGTGATATTAATAATTTAATACTATATATAGTTATAGTCTTATAGACTTATAGTGATTTTTTTATAATTATAGACTATAGTTATAGTGATTTAGTTTAGTTATCAATTTATAATTATATAATTATATTGATGATATTAATTGTTACTTTATTACGAACTTAGAGAATGTGAATGTGTTATAATTTATGATAATTTTAAGTTAATGCATAATGAGCTATTTACAATTTTTTACATTTTGTATATGAAGCAATAACTAATAAGCATAAATAATTTAATTATCCATGATTCCATATATCCATACATGCTTTATCTTTACTTGCAAGTTGCAACTTACGTCATAGTCTCATAGATGTCACACATTAGTTAATTGTGAATTGATAGGTTAATTGATAATATACGATTAATATAATATTAATTTGTAATTACATATTTAAAATTTTATTGCTGTAAATGGGGATAAGTTAGATGAAAATTATATAATTTATTATATAAAATAATATATTTATAAAAATAAAAATAAAAAATAATTTTTGAATTTGGTCGGTTCGGTCCAGTCCAATCCGAGAAATCCCCACCCCGGGACCAGACTGAAGATCGAAATATCCCAACTTACTGGACTGAAACCATGGGGATTTTCAGTCCGGTTCGAACCTAACCGGTAGATCTGATTGGTTTTTTCGATCCGAACCGACCGTTTTACACCCCTACTCCTTATAGTTAAAAGAGGCTATCAGTAAGTGACTAGGAATGAATAGTAAATTTTGTTTGACAGATTTCATTCTATTTATACCCCTGTGTGAATAGAACTTTACAGAATAGTTGGAGAAGTCAATCAGGCATGGAGAAGTCAATTAGGCATCAGCAGTACGGGTTAAAAATGTAATAAGGGGTAAAAATGTAAAAATACTCAAATGGAAGAGGGCATCTGCAAAAGAAACAAAGCACATAACAAATGAAGTAGGGGTAAAGGTGTAATAACAGTGGAAGTGCACATGGAAAGTAATACACAAAAGTAAGGACAAAATCGTAATCTAGCTACTTGAAATTTTAGTTCATGTATTTGTTGTCATGTTTAAAAAAAAAAAGAATGCATTTGTTGTCACATGGCAACAAAACAAAACCTACAAGTACATTTGTATGACTCAATAATTTGTGTAAGGATAATGATAGATTTATTATCCTCTTATCATCTATTTACTTTTTTTTTCTATTTTTTTATTTTATTTAATAGTTAAGAAAGTGACTATTAGTGATCGATTTAGAAGGGTAACGGTAATCAATTTATAGCTAGCCTCTAAATTTTTTTTCCGTCATTTCTCATTTATTATGCTCTTCATATACTTTACCTTCATCTTTTAAGGTATGGAGATATTATATTTTTGGTTCTTCTTTTTAGAACCCTAAAATAGTAATAATAATAATTAGACTTATGACCCTATGGGAGACAAAAACCGTATAGATTCGATTATTATCATAACAATACAAAAGTGGTTTCCTCGTTAACGTATGTACAGGTGATAATTGTGGTATCTTCAAAAGTGTTATTTATCATCAATGTAACAATCAAAGCTACTGGTTGTCATATGTATTTGTGTTTTGCTCTATCATTATTTCGTTCTCTTTTATTTCATTGACCAACAAATGGACTGTAACATACTTCATAACCTTCCGATGATGTTTTATACGATGTTCTTGTTGCATGTGGCACCCCAGCGTAGATTTGGTTGCTCATTAGAAGTAGTTAATGGTGTCTACGTGTTGGCCCATCAAGTTGATTGTTTGTAAACTATTTCTAGATACGATCAATCCATTTTGGTTTAGAAATATTTATCACTTGAAGAAATCTATATATATGATCCATATATATATATTTCTTTCAACCTGGCAAACGCACTACTAATATATATACACACGACAATTTTTATAAGAGAAATAATTTATATAAATTTTAAATAGATAAGTCTCAAATAGACAAACTATATATAAGTCTTTATAAAAATATAAACTCTACTTAAAAAGTGTCAAAAAAAAAATATTCTTTATTAGAATGACCCACTTTTTTACAGATGACTTGTATGAAATTTATCTATTTGAGATTTGAGGTTTATACCTAACATTACTTGTTTCACAATACTTCACATAATAATATTTTTTAACAAAATAGTGTTTTTTTAAACTACCTGATAAAAATAACATCATCTTATAAAAAAAAAGTTTATTTTATAATATATGTTGTAAAATATATTGTGAAATGTATTAGGCATGTATCATTACTCAATGTAAAAAATATGAGAACTACTGTAGATATAAAGAGATTACACAAAAGTAGACTCACAAACTAATGTGACTTTATGACATTCGTTAGATTTATTTTACAATAAAAGTAACTTTACAATTTGATGCATCACATCAAACTACGTCAGTTTGTGAGTTTACTTTTATATAATCCTTTTGTGGTTAAAATATTTCTCAAAAAATATAACACAATCCCTCTTTGATCAAGAGCAACTTTTAAATTCAAAGTCGAGCTACTTTGCCGCCCAGAGTAACCCACTCAACCTGACCACTAGGCCAAATGTGGATTTTTATTTTTTTTTCTCATTTTTCTTTTCATATTTTTTGAACATATTTAAATATTTAAAAAAAATACACCAATACAGTAAAAATTACTTTCATTACGTAAAAATAAATAAATAAATAAATAAATAAATAAATACACAAGTGGTCAATGAGAGGGCAAAGTGAGGGGACAAACTAACATTTTCCTTAAATTAAATATAGAACCTCGTGATTGTACAAATATAATGTTACCTGTCAAAACTTTTAAAATCACATGGCCCTACTAGAGAGTAACTGCAATTTGAAAGCAAAATTATCCTTAAAATGAAAGAGCCATTGGATTTATTCAGGTTCGAAAATTAGAGCAATAACAACATCAGAATATTCATTGCAATGATTCTCCACCACCCAATCAAACACACCCAGTCTTCCCTACTGTCATCAATGGTTTCCCATTCTCTATCATGGCGTATAAACCTTGCAAGGAATGCAGGTCGGTTGGTTTCCTTCTTAAAGTCCGAGGCCAAAAGCCCTCAGTTGCAATAACAACAGATGAAATAAAATAAAACCCAACACAGATCGACCAAGCAGAAGGTTGAGTACAAACATTTCTCACCATTGTTTTTACTGCTTCTTTTACCCAAAAGAAAAAGAAAAAAAAAATGCAACTTGCATTTTTTTTTAAAGTCTAGCATCATTCCAAACAATTTTACATCTCATTATTCCTCTTTTTTTTTTCTTGTTCACACTTACTCACTACCGCCTGCAGCTGTCGCTTGTTTGCGAGCTTCTTCTCGCATTACTGCCTTAACATATATTTCGTAGCAGCAACCTGAAACAACCAGGCATCATAAACACTATTGATGAAATCTTTGAAAGTAGAAACAAGTAAAAGAAGACTATATTCGTTGTGGCAAAATTAATGAATGCAGGTATTCTTGTCACTACCGACATAAACAACCATATTTTGTTGATCTAACAACTAACCACATTGATTCCAAATATCAAATAAAGAGGCAGTTGCTTATATTGAGCAGTGTCTAAATGAAATGACTACTATCAACCTATTGCATATGCAGAGAATGATCCGATTAAAATGGAGCAGAAAGAAAATTAGTAGACAGCCAACAACTTAGCAGATTATAGGACCATGTATAATGCCTACTGTGAAATAGATTTGAGCAGTCAAGAAAAATGAGTTTTGTCCATTGATGCGGGCTATATGTCATTTGTTACCACAATTATCACAACCAATATCCCTGACAGAAAAGGTCTAAATGGTTGTGCCAGAAGTTATCAGTTGTCAGTTGAAATAAAAGCAGAGGTGGTGCTCATAAGTGCGTGCATGTAAAACCCCTTTCCCAATAAGGTCAGTAATGTTACATCAACAAGTTCCCTAACACCCGTTAATAAGAGTTCCATAAACTTCAAGAGCTTTAAACATGATGACAAAAAGATTTATTAAAGCTTAAATATTAAACTTGACAATCCCACATAAAAAAATTAGGAGAAACATACTTCGAAAAAAAAACTTGGGAAAAGCATAATGCCCTTAATTTCTGTTTTAATTAAGTAAAAAGAATTTTATTTTAAGCATGAAAGGCACAATCCAATTACAGCAAGATGCTTACAAGAAATTCACGTAACTTGAAATAGAAAAAAAAAAAAAATACAAGAAAATTATGCAAACTCATTCCATTTAGATCTATGGAAGCTTTCCAAAGGAGGGGAGTATTGAGAAATAAAGACTTGATGTCTCCATTGTCCGTTTGTGGTCCATGAAATTTTTATCATTCTCTTCCCTCCAGATACACCACATAAGGCTTGAGTGAATTATTTTCCACATTGCTGAAACTTGTGGACTGCATCCTAATCCTCCCCATGAGTGTAAAAGATCCACTATGCTTCTAGCCTTGACACAAGCCAAACCAACTTGGCTAAATCAAACATTCCACAAAGCACAGGCCACCTCAAAATGTGGTAAAAGATGATCCAAATGCCATAAACTCATCCTAAATGAAATCCAAATAGTTCATTTGATAAAAGTGTATTTCAATCTTTACAAGGTAAATTGTCTGCTCTACCGGTTCTGGCCCATGGACTCACCCTCATCATTATTTTGATAGTTATAAAACATAAAACCAAAATGAGTTGAATATTTAGTAAGTAGGGCATCATATTGTAAAAACCTTATCAAGCTGATTTTCTTTGAAAACATAGTTTAAACATATTTTAACATCGCATGTGTAGGGTTTAGGGTTTAAAGTTTAGGCTTTCAGGGTTTGGTTGTGCATCGAGCCACATCCCGCAGCCAAAGGGAAAGCCACTTATGGATGTGAATATCCTGGTGGTCCACAACTTTCAACGTCCTTCAGTGTGACCTGCGCATTCACCCTTTTGCTCCAATACCTTCAAATCATCATATGGCCTAAGAACAGGAACTTTAGAAAACCATACATTCATCATCTTTCTTCTTCTTTATTTATTTATTTTTTGCTTCATTAACTTTCATCATAGCATATGCATTTCATATCACATACGATGAGCATGCACATTTATAACATTTGCAAATTTAATTTTCATAACATATCATCTAATAGGTGCATAAAAAAGGCTTACAAGAAAGCCTTACATCGTAACATGAAACTTGAAAATTCTTTTGTGAAAATGTAAATTTCACACTAAAAGCAAAGGGCATGATCATCCCATTTACCTTGCTTCCTTAAGTTTGCAAAATCGATAATTCTGTAATAATCTAAAGAAAACATCCATTGTCATTGCTCTATTCTTAGGCATTTTTCTAGTGTTTGAGTCCCTTCTATACATACTTTTAAACAATGTCAAACCTGATTTCCTTGCTTCATTTTTATCAATAAAAAATAGAGATTCTTTTTGTGGATTTTACATAAGGATAAATATATAAAGCCCCCTCAAACTACCACCCAATTTTCAATCACTCCCAAACTATCAATTTGGCAATCACCCCCTTCAACCACCAAAAAATTATTGAAAAGCTTTAAACTACTGCTTGCAATCTTGGGGCCTGCTGATAGAGCTGGGTAGGGGGAGGCAATACCAGTTATCAGGTCAGAAAGACGCCTAGCAAACACTATGAACTTCTTTGACACGTCCTTATGTCTCACTCCACATTCACTAAATAAGTGTTTATGAGGTTCTAACCTAAAAACATTACTTCATACTGCAATTTAACTTAAGGGGGCTGCATAACAATGTAAAAAGATAGAGAGCGAACAATGCCAGAGCTTCATAATTTTTTCAGCATACTTTAATACTATGGTTTTCTGCTATTGTACCTAATGGAAGCAATGCATGATTTCTTATCTTTAATTTAGAGCTCTTACAATGTATTTAGGCGTTTTCTTTTGTATACTCCCCGTGTACTTGGGCTATGCCTATTTATATTCACATCAATAAAGTTACTTCTTACCTATCAAAAAAAAAATATATATATGTAAAATATAACTTGAATAAAAGAAAAATAAAATGAAACTATAAAATAAGAAAAATTATCAAGATATCCTTAACTGATGGACTGACTTAGCAGCAGATACTATTTTTAGTGAAAACTGCCATTTTGGGTAGAGCTCATGTGACTTCAGCAGAAAATGATGATCTGGATCTTGGTTGGAAGACGAGCAGAAGGGATGAAAGCTGTAGTGAGTGATTTATTTTATGTGGTCATGGATGGACTTACACGAACTATATGAGTTGATGAACTTTCATTGCTGTTACTTGTTTCAAGACTTTTGGCATGTGATGGTTAGAATTATTAGATTGATGAACCACCTCAACGGCTAAAACTGCTGATAAAACACTCCGAATCAAATTTTCCAAACATGTTTTAGTGCCGTATTGTATCAATTCAAAATTGATTTCTCCATACATAAGTGGCCCGCAGGAGTTTGGTAACAGTAAGATAAAAAGGCTATTTTGGCACAATCATCAAACCCTTAACAAAAGTATCAATGCTAATTGAACTTTCATAGAGCAATTCCAGACTAGAACACCCATAAACCATTTTATTTAGAGAAATGATAGTTGCAGTTGTGAGTGTACAAGCGAAGCGCAATTACTTTGAAAAAAGTGAATAAATATTAGATCCACATGAAAAAAAATTAATTTTTTAATAGTGGACCCACTTTTTTTCAAAACGACAGTATGATGCTTGTGCACTCTACGATTGTATGTAGCATTACTCTTTTATTTAACTTGTAGATAGAGTGTCCTACCTGCAACAACAACAATAGTGAGAATATCACCAACTCTTTTGAGTCGCCACACACTCTTTTTATGTGATTTGAATTGCTTCAAAGCTGGATCGTCGGCCAAGAGCTGCAAAACGATTCTGCTTAGCACAATAAAATCACAAGTGAAGAAAGGAAATCAGATATCACGTGAATTACCAGGCACACAATATGTTGATGTAAAAATTATTTCGTACCATCGAGATTTTCACAATCAATTTACAAAACCATTGTCAAAGTTTTCCTAAAAAATAGTTGAAATATTTCATAAACAAAAGCAACTCAGAAATGCACCGTATCCGATTCGTTAATTTATTAAAATGAGCTTAGAAAATACTACCATAACGTCCCGCAAATATTTCAGACACCAAAATAAAGAAAGTTGTTGACCTGTTTGATTTGGTGTTTTTGCCATTAATTTGTCCAAATCTTTTTTTTGAGAAGTAAAAAATTTTATATATCAAAAGGAGAAACCAAGTATACTGAAAGTATACAAGAAAACACATTGCCCAAAAAGACCCAACAAGCCCCTAAAGATCCAAAAAGCCCAAAACAAATCACCCAAAATACATTAGACCCGACCCAACCCCTAGCTTCCCGTAGAACTAAATCTCTACCCGAACACCGACCCTAACACCTTGATTCCCCCCTCCCCCGTCCAAATCTAGCTTCTTATTTTTTTCTTTTTACAAGTAATTTGACATAATCAAGCTTTTGAAATTGATTAACGACAGTTTTGTTAAATATTTTCAGATACGAAGAAAATCGCACCAATATGCATATTTAATAGGCATATTTATTAAAATATATGCATATGTAAGATTATATATCCCACACATACAGATGAAGAGAGCGAAAACAGAAGAGAGACTCACGGCTTTCTCGCGAGGCCCAGGTTCCATGTGGTATGCGCGGCGGATCAGAGAGACCGAACCCTCTGTTTTCTGCTTCATCAGATCATAAAACCGGAGTGAAAAAACATGAGAGATGAAAACGACATCGATGCAAGGGGGAACGAGTAGAAGAGAGGGAGTGTACCTGGGGATGAGCACGGAAATTGGAAGCGATGCCCATTTTATTGAGTAAGAACGCCATTTTCGGTCAAGTTTCAGAGCTATGAGAGGGATCAGCGGAGTAGAGGAGCAGCGTCTAAAGAATGCAGCAGTTCTGAAGAGAGAACGGAGCTGCGGAGGTGGAAAAATAAATAAATTGGTTATTTTGCGGTACCCTCTTACTTTTGCCTTGTCAATTTTCCGGAAGAAAAATAATAGGCATCCAATTTGTTTTCACATTCTTTTACAAAAATTTTATTTTAAATGAAAACTAATTTTATAAAATAATATTGTTTAAAAAAAAATATATTTAATTTAAAATATAAATATATAAAAAAATTACAAAATAAAGACAAATTTATTAAATATTTATTTATATAAAACTATTGTACTTTTAATATATTGTAAGAAGTAAGAGGTGCTACCAGTCTTTTTACCACCTCCCCTGTCTCCCCCTCCACCAAGGTGAGTTCTGAGTTGGTCAATTTTCACCCTGACCCAACCGTCACTGCTGCCTACGGTAGTGGTGATATGTTTTGGTCCGAATTGGAAAAACCGATCGGATCGACTTGTTCGGTTAAGACCGGATTGGATCGGATCGAAATTGTGAGTGGTCAGTTTCAATCCCACATATGGTGGACCAAATGGATTTTGGTCCGGTCTCAGGATTTGTGATTTTTTAACTAAACGAGACCGAATTAGTATATATATTTAAAATATTTATATGTATTTAAAATATTTATATATATTTTATTTTATTTTATATAGTAATTGTATAAATTAATTATGTAATTTTTACCAAATCTATTATCATTGATCATATAAAATATTAAATAATATATGCTATTAATTAATAATGTATCATAAATCATATGATAATATATATAGATACATAATACATTTATAAATATTCTACTATTTATACTTAATTAAAGTAATTAAGTAATTTTTCTAAATACCTAAGTTTTAAGCAAGTATAAATAATATATGTACAATGAGATTATTTGATATTTATTAATAATATATAAAATGTTAGAATTTTAATTTTTAATATAGGATATTAGTAATAATTATGAATACTGAAGTTTAAGTTAGTAAGTAGTAACTATCAACATTATAAATATAATTATAGTTAAATATTTTTTTAATAAGTAGTTACATTATCCACATTAATAATTTACTTAATTTTAATTTTAATATTTTTTTTTATTAATTTATTTGAAAAAAAAAAGATGAAACGACATAAACAAAATAACTTCAGACAGATAGCTAACGATCCGGTCCACTAGGGGTGATCGGTCCGGTCCAGTCAGAGAAAATGATGGACCGAAAGTCCATCATTCTACTGGAACAGACCAGACCGATTTACACCCCTAGTCACTCCTACCAACACTTGTTGGATGAGTGGGCCGATTTCCAAAATCACCATCCAAATCTCACCCAATTAGACTAAATTAGAAAAAACAAAAAAACTAAACTTATTCTATTGTGGCATTTAGATTAGAGACTTACCATAGTGGTCATGGGTCTCAATCTTGATTCGAGATCTAGACCCATAGTCCAATCATTGATCTCGATCTCGGTTTGAGACTCATACCCACATGCTTTGTCGCAAGTTGGTGTGTTGGAGATCCATAGTTGTTGTCATTAAGGTTGGGCGGTGGGCATTCAAATCCCCCTAGAATGACGATGTTTTTATCTAAGTTTTTGTTTTAAAACCCTCCCCCTCGACAGTCTCTCTCTATTTTAAAAACTCTTAGCCTCCATAGCTGTCGCTCCTAGCCCAAGGTATATATATATTTATATATATATCTCTCTCACACGTGGTGGGTGGACGACACTAGGACTAATCTGCCTCTAGCATTCGGACGGGGGCACTTGCCCACGGGACCCAAAGGCCAAATTCTCCCCTGTGACCCATGCCGGGGCTGGGCTAAGGGTTGCTCGCTTTGGAGGTGTGGGTAGCACTCCTAGTGGTCGTGGGTTTCGTGCCTTAGTAACCATGAACATGGTGATGCAATGGAAGATGGCTAAGGCAGGGATATCATGATTAAGAATGGGGTAGCACGAATGAGGAAAAGAAGAGAGAAGGACATGGATTATGGAAATGGTGGACATAATTTTTCTACTATTTCAAGTTTTGTCGGATCTTCTTTTGAAGATTTTTTTTTCTTTTTACCAAGAATGCCGCGTGACTTATTAAGTTCATGAGGAACGAAGATTAATTGAGTGCGAGTTCTTCTATAGAGAAGCCCTACATTGCACACATGCCACCATAGATTTTATTTTATTTTTTCTTTTATACTAACCTAAACACTCGTTTTGCCCTAATTCCTTTCCTCATTTTGAATTCTTCTCCTCCCAGCTGTCAATCGTGTTCTCCCCTCCCCAAAATCCCCCTCGTGTTTGTGACATCCTCCACCGTCTAGGGCTGTCAAAGAAGGAGTTGTAATGGCTAGACCTAATGATTAAAAGAATAATTTTATTGGGCCTAAATTACATTAGATGGGCTATATTGATAAGCCCAGTTACAATCTATTGAATAATTTTGAATAGACCAATGGACCATAAAATAATATGGTAAATTATGGATTTTTTTATTGGACTTAATGATTAGGCCAAAGTCCAATCAATATTTATGGACAAAAAGGTCCTATTAATTGGTATTGGGCCCAATAAATTATTTATAAATACAAAAATATTATCGGATAAAGTTAGGCTCATTTTGGAATTGATATCAGCCCGTTTGGCTTATTAAGTGAAAGCTCAAAATAGAATACCCAACCCACGTAGCCCACATACATGTCGTCTCTTCCTCTACTCTAGGGTAAGGCAATATGTATATAAATACATAAGTATACATACACGCGCATGGTAGCCTAGTCATGAACGGCAGCCTAGTCACAAATGACATCTCAGTTTCCCTTCTACAAGAGCCTCACTGCCACAACACCTTGCAACCACCTTTCGAGCCCTTTTACGTCGACCTTGCACAACAATGTCACATAGAGACCACAAGACACCATACACGGCAACCTCAACGTCACATACAACCTCAAGCCACTGCCCAACGCCACATCCATACACCATCCCTTTTCCTTTCTCAACCATAGATAGCGTTGACCTCCAAGCCACGGCCAACAAAGGGCTCCTTGAGCCACCTGAGATCAAGCCACTGCACTTATGTGTTCCTTGTCGCACAGTCAGCCATGAAGCACCCTATTCTCACGACCAACAAGTAGTTGCACACCAAAGGTGCCAAGAACGATAGTGCCAGCATTGGTTTCCCCTCCACCCTGCGAGAAACTCTCCCACCTCCAATACCTTCTCAGTTGCAACTCGAGCCCAATAAGGACGCCATGACGAAATTGCAAGACCCTATGTGGCAGATCCACCACCATGTAGTAGCCTCAAGACATCAAAACAAAGCACCACCATACGTCCTCTCCTCCATGCTGAAGCAATTATAGACAGCCCATTACTGCACCACCCGTTTCCTCCATGTCAGAACCATAGGAAACAACCACTGTGAGCCATTAAACACTAAAAGAGAGCCACGTGCGTGAATCAGAGGATCCACCCCCATCTTGCTGGAAATCACCTAGGAAGCCATAGAAATCGCTTCTGAGCACTCCCCATCAACCTCGCGCCTCCCCATAAGCCCATATCGAGATGTCACTCTGTTTCCTTTTTGTCGCATAGCTAACGGCACCATCCCTTTCTCTCATAAGCTTTCGTAGCCATCGATCTTGTTCAACCTCCAGATCCGTCGTTGCAACCTTAGCTCAGCTACTCTCTGTTGCATTTGTTATCTCTCAGTGAGTTCTGTCACGGCTTTTCTCCCTAAGTGAATGTCTACCTCTAGGTTCCTTCATTTTTCTCCAGAGCATTTCAAAATAATATTTGGCCTTTAGGCTTAAGGCTCTGTTTGGATGTTGATGTGTGTTGAGTTCTGTATGAATAATAGTGAGTTGAGATGGTAGAGCGAGTTTTGTGAAAACTCATCTAAGATGAGTTTAGATTTATTTGAATATTAAGATAAATTTAGATGTATTTATAGGAAGTTAAAAAAAGTTATAGGTCCCATGTATAAAAGAATATTGAGTTGAAAAAAATTATAAATCCCATGTGCAAAGATATTTTGAATTCAATGATATTTAATGATTCGGAAGTGATGTATTTTGACGTTGGAATAAGGCTAAAACAAATTAACCCAACTGAGATGAGCTGAACTCACTTCAGGATCTAAACGAAGCCTTTAGTAGCTTTCGATCAAGTTTGTCTAACTTCATAGTTATTTACAATAATGCCATTAAGCCCTTTTGTCGTGTTGCCTTCCCGTAAAAGCTTTGAAGACTTTAATGTTAATTACTTTACTGTTGGGCTTACATAGACTTTTGTTGTTGGGCTCGACTTGGATTCACATGGGCTTTGCTTTTAAGTTGGACCCACTCCTAAGTTCAGTTTGTATTTTTACAACGAGCTTGACTCATGTGTTGGGTTAGATTTAATTTTCACGGGAATTATTTGAAATTTTGAAATCAGGCCTGATTTTATTCTTATTAGCTCAGGACTTTTATTTTATAGAAACTTTATTTTTTTCTTTAGAAAATAATTAAAGATTTAAATTATATTATTTAGTATTAATTTTACAATTAGATTCCAATAGTAAATAGTAAGTGGTTAATTTTTATTTTAAACACTTTAAGTTCAATGTCTATTGTATGAAATGAATTTGTACTGTTTACTATATTAGATTTTGATATAATTATGTTATTAAAATTATCAATTGAAAATAAAGAAATATATTAAAAATATTTAAACGATATTAGTATTTATTAGATTTTTTTGAAAAATTGAATAATTATATTAATCATGAGAAAAGTAAACCTCTTTTAAGAATTGAGGCCTTTATGATTTATTTTAACAGAGTTGAATAAATGCCTAATTATTTTATTAAATTATAACTTGAAAATGAAAATATGCTATTACTATTTAATTAATTAATCATTGATTTTTATGAAATACAATATTTATTTAATTATTCTTCATGATAGATAATTAATTAAGTAGAATACTATGACACCTATTCTAAAAACGTTAGTGATGTTTCATACTTCATATAGGTAAACATGCTACGAAGTGAAATTTAGAAAGCAGCACAACGAGACAAGTAATTTGATCATAAATTAAGATTAACACATGTTAATTAGTGTAAATAGATGATTATTAAAGTCAATTTTTTGATAGCCACTTTTTATGTACCACGCATGTCACGATTTATGCAAGAATGTCATTTATCATAGCACACGATCATGTTAATTATTTGCATCATGTTCAGATTCAGCATTTTACAGTTATTTATATTAATATGGATGTCATGTATCTCACGTCGCATAAAACACGTAAGCTTTCTTAAATTCAAGTGTAAGATAAGATAATATTAGTTTAATCAAATGGTCAGTCAGATGCATCGTACCAATGCAGATTCAGAGTCGATGTGCAAGCTACAGACCCAAGCATGGTCTACCATAGTATGCTAGAATACTACCTCAGTGGCTCCCCTTGCAGCTGTGGGATGTGGGGTCGGTGTACAATCTTGCACACATAATTAAGTGTGCTAACGAAAAGTCAGAACAATCAGTTAATTCAGATAAATCAAAACAAGTCATGCATAACATAAGCATGAGTATGAACCGTCATGATTTTTAATTCTAAGTATGAAATCTTTTATGAAAACTTTATGTTGTTATGTTTATATTGTGATGGGTTTTCTTACTGAGTCTTAGACTCATTTTAGTTGTTTTTCATTTATTAACCACCTAAGTGAGAATGATGATTAGTCTGAGCAGGCGGGCCACGCTTAGCAGGAGCAAACCAGTGAACTTTAGTGGATTTTATTTTATGGAAGCCCTTTTTTTAGTTGGTTCAAGACCCGAGTTATTTTGGTAACTCTTTTTATGAATTTCATATACATTTATTAATTTATGCAAGTCTCTTGCTTGACTATATTTATGTAAGTACGTGAAATCCCTAACCCTAGGGAAGGGGGTGTTACAGGAGCACTCCCCTTTCACTCGTCCCCTCTCCCTCCTTAGCTTTTCTTTTTCTTCTCCTCTAGCCCCCATAGTTGCTTTGTTCCCTGTTATTTCTTTTGCACTATTTCATTTCGACTCCCAGGTAAATATCTCTCCATTTCTAACAAATTTTGCTCATACCTATTCTATATATATATATATTCTTTTTGATTTCTTAATCTTTAGATTGTTTTCTATTTTTCTTGGTTGTTTGTTTTTGTGTTTTCATAGTTCTTGGATGTGTTTTTGGTTGCTGATTTTCCTGTTTATTGGTTACTGCTTTTGGTTGCTGATTTTCCTGGAAGTTGTGTTTTTTGTTATGTTTTTCTTGGTTGTGTAGTGGGGCTGGAAAATTCATATATGGAGCTTTACTTAGATAGGGCTTTTATTTGATTGGTATTGATTTTATCTTAGTGATTGGAAAGGAGGGCGCCTGGGTATGTTATGGAAAGGAAAGACAGAGCTAAGGTAGTACTTCAAATGGCGAAGAGAGGTAACTCAGTAGGGAAGGAATGGAAAATCGTCAAAGTAACTTGGCACAAAAATATTGTGGCGAATTGCTCATAGCTACCTTCCCAAACAAATATAGTCACAACAAAAGAAATAATAAGAATCCAAAAGGCTTAAGAAATTACCTTTCTAGATTAATACAAAATCATCTTAAAAAAATTGGGAATGACATTTTGTAGGGCTGTAGCTTTATCATCCACATGCAAATGGACAATTATAGATTACCCCACTAGTTTTTCCAATGGAACTAACAAATAATAAGACATCAATTTTCAGAAAAATGTCAGTTTGCTATTGAATTCTCAAAGTAACTTGGCACAAAAATATTATAGCAGATTGATCATGGCTAACTTTCCCAAACAAATACAGTCACATCAGAAGAAATAATAAGAACCCAAATATACCCAATAGATGAAAGATACCCATATATACACAACCAACCCAAATAAATAATAAGAACCCAAATACAATCACAACAAAAGAAATATTTAAAAAGAAAATTAATACATAAAAGTTAATCGTCTTAAGAATTAGTCATCCTAGAAAAATTGATAAACATAACAAATATTTGGTGCCCTTTTCGAAAACTTACCCAACGGTGCTCCAGATATGGTGAATAGGTATATGGGAGTTCAATAGGAGGGACGCACGGGTGAATAAGTTTGCCCTAGAAGTTTGATTTGGTTGCACGGCACCAGGGGGGTTGCCCTAGAATCTGTCGAACGGGAGGGTTGGTTTCTGAACTAAGAGATAGCATAAGGAAGCAACGGATCGAATGGAGAGAGAGAGAAGTGACGGAAGGGGAAGCAACGGAGGGAGAGAGATATGCAACGGAGGGGTGTGCTACGTGCCTTGGTGAAACAGCCTTCAAGTAGATTTTTTCCAATTGAGTGCTGATTGGACAATGAAGATTGCCTTCTTTGTTTGGACAATAAATGCTATCTTAAGTTCCTAGAAAGTTCTGCACTTGTGGGCATAACTGATTTTGTTTCTTGTGCACGATGCATACAGTTGATGCACAATGGCTGCTTCCTCTCTTTTTATTTATTTATTTATTTATTTATTTATTTTATATATATATTTTTAAATCTAATCTAAGGACATGGTTGATTGCTGCAAACATATTATAGCCATCTATGATGAGTTTCCTAGTCATGCTTAATAAGCTAAGGTTGGCAGCTAGTGAATTTTAGTCTAACATCTCTAGTTTTCAAAGAGGACAAGCATTTGTATATTATAGAAATAGTTCTATAAATGAGATAAATAAAAAATGGACATATGCAAATAATAGTGGAATGAAAAAACAAAACAAGAGTAAAATTTAAAATAAAACAAGAATATTTTTATTTACATAAAAATAATTATTGTCTTCAAGAAAAAATCTTGTGCCTCACTAAATAGTTGCCATAAGTTATTAACAAGGTTTGATTGAAGTTGGCAATGGGTCTTCCTATCTCTAATAATATTATGATATTAAATGAACTCTCTAAATTTAGTTCGAGGTTTAGGTGACACTTGTTCATGTAAACCCTCATTGAATTGTTCATATTCTAAGTCATTTGCTCCGTCGTCACCCCGTTCATCTTCAACGATCATGTTATATAAACTTAAACACACTATCATAATATCATTGAAAGTTTCAAGGTGAAACGATCGTGCAAGTCCACTAACTTTTACAAATCATTCTTGACGTATACCAAAAGCGCACTCCATGTTCTTCCTTGTAGACTCTTGGACTGCAAACAAGAGTTTTCTCTTATTTTCTTGGGGAGCTTAAATGGTTTTTACAAATGGTGCCCATTGCAGGTAAATACTATTAGTGAGATAGTACTGTTATTTACTTATGACCATTTATTGTATAGTTGATAGTTGGAGTATACCTTTGAGCAAAGCTAAATGATGTATCTAGCATATTCATATCATAACAAGACCAAGTAATTGAAAGAAAACTTGTCAAATCCACAAACCATATAAAGCTTCTACTTTTAAAACAATTGTTGGTTCATGGATATGATCAAAATACATACTATGCAAAGAAGTTGGATGGTTCTTCCATTTTCTGGTGGATGCAATCAATGCTCCAAACATACCTGAAACTCCACCCTTTTACCAACTGCAACCAATCTAACAATGAATTCATTGTTGGTTTTCTTTAAGTATTCTTTAAAATAAATTAGACAATTGCTTTAACAAACAACGCTAGCATTTTTAATTCAATGACTTCTCCAATCTTCAAGCGTAACACTATATGCAAGTATCTTAAGAGTAGCAATAATCTTCTAAGAGAAGAAAAACCAAACCTTCCAGAATGATATCTTCTATGGACGAAATAAGGTTCGTGAGTTTTTGGAATCTCATTCGAAAAATATTTTTGAATATATATTAGTAGTTCAACAAATAGTTGCAAAAAAAGTTTGGCGGACTTTTAATCAATCACACCTAATGAATGTGCATGTTTGTTTATAAAGACCATGTGATATTGATCATTCTTTTTGTCTTGCTATCTCCAATTCTTTGTTAGAGGCTGGATCGAGAAGTACCATTTTGCGAAAAAGATAATGATTCATTAAGAGAAACTAAAATTTGATTTGAAAAGAAATTTGTATTGAAGTGAGTAAAATTGTTCAATAAATTATCTTATTTTATTATGAAAGATATGACCCTTAGAAGAATTTAGACGTTGAAAAAATATCTCTGTTAGAAATTATTGTGTTTGGTGTGTGCGTGTTTTCTAATATGGTTAGTTTAAAAATAAACTTTCAAACTACATTTAGAATAAAAAAAACCAAGGAAGAATAGAAATACATATTTAAAGGGAATATAAATAGATTTAGAGAGTTTATTATATTTTGCTTTTGAAAAATAGTTAGCTAAATTTTAGCCAAAGAGTATCTAGTTCACTACTCATGCTTGCCTTGCTTTTCCACCATGTAGTAATCAGTTTAGTCTCTTATTGTTAATAGAAAAATGATGGATATACAATCTTTTTCACAACTTTTTACATAATTCTATTTTAAATGGTGGACATTTTAATAAAATAACTTATAAAAGTAACATCGTTAGTACACATTTACCCTCAATATAAAAATGTTTGTATAAAAGATTGCAAAAAAAAAAAAAAAAAGTTATACCTATATTATTACTCCTTGTAATATACTAATGAGCATTTTGGAATGAATTGGAATATAGTAATCAATTATTTTGGAAACTTGTAATGAAAATGCATGTAATCTAAAAAAAAATATGAAAAGCTCACCCTCTCCAAATTATTTCTAGAAATCTAAGCAAAACTCCTTGCATATCCCTTATACATAGACTTTCCCTCACTTATATACAACTCGGGGTTTACTAAACTAACCTATGAACCCACGAGTAAATAAAAAAGCTGTTATAATAATTGGACCAAGCTTTTATAACAGAATTTAGCCATATAAGAGCATTCAAAATGACTTCTTTATCATATCTTTTAAAATACATCATCAAAATCTACTTTTTCTATTTTACATACTGACTTTTAGAGCATTGGTATTGGACTCATCAAATGAGTCCAATCTTCAAAATTTGATAAACTTGGCTTTAAAATCATTGCATTGGATTCACCATATACTCAAATATGAAACTTTAAGCTACAGGACATTCCAATTCATATTCAAATTTGAAGACCTACTGTTCATGGCTATCGGTATTATTTTATTAGCAAAAATATGTACTTTTTGCCCGTGATGTCATTACTTTCTCCCCCTTTCTCTTCCTCTCCATTTCTTCCTCTCCTAACATCCCAAAATCCTCAAATCCCTTTTCTCTTCCTCTCCATTTCTTCCCTCTGTTTCCTCTCTTTTTTTTTTTCACCAAGCTATCCATTCCCTTTATTGTGAGTCACGGAATCATCTTCGTCCGTTTAAAATTAAACCTCCACTGAAGTTCAAGTTACTACGGGGTGTTTCAGGTGAAAGAGGACCTCCATCACCTCCATAGCACTGTTATCGCTCTCTTCTCTTCTTCGATTCTCCGCTCCAAACGTTCTCTATCTCCATGAGTTCACTCTCTTCCCATCTTTATATATTCATCATATATGCATGTATGAGAAATTTCGCACTATGTTTGTATGCTTATGTATGTATTTTTGCCCGTGAAGAAATTTTGCACTCCATGTATGTGTTTCAATCCTTCTGTTGTTTGAAATAAATAGTTGTTTTTTCAATCCTTTTTTTTCAATCATTCTGTTGTTTCTTTAAGGGCAAAATATATATATTGAGTTGTTTGAAACAAAGAATTCACACATATATACTAATTTATCTATGGGTAGTAAAGTATGAGTGGTTCCATGAATGCCAATAACTGCACTTTTGTGCCTATGCGAATTATTTAGATGTTTAGTTAATTGCCATTGTTTGATCTTTTTGAACTTTTTATCTGATCTCATTCGGTAATATTTAATTTTCCTTATGGAAAAAAGATTACTGACACTTATTGGGGTGGATTGCTTTAACTAAATTCCTTTAAGTTCTTGACCGTCTCTGTTTTTGTTATTTTTTTCTTTTTTTTAATCATTATAAGAATGTTGGCATGTGATCATGTTTGGACTGAGGACTATGAGTTCAATTTGATACTACCCAAGTTGTCATAATCTTTTGAAGAAAACTTAATTTATTAATACTTAACAACCTCTTCTTGAGCCTGATGGTCATGACATTCTAGATATTTATTGTTTAAATTTATATCTCTTTATACTCGATGCAGAAGTGACAAAAGCAATTGAATTTATTTGTGGACTGAACCAGAAGGCTGAGGGTATATATATTCTTTTGAATGGTAGAACTAAGTACATCAAGTTGTTGTTTGTGTAAAAGCATGAGTCTGTATTTGTGATGACTTGGGAAGTTCGTTAGAGATGCTTGTCCTGTGGAAAAGTGAGTTAGCACTGATAAATTAACTCTTTGAAAGTAATTAATATTATTGCTCAACGGATAAAAAGGAAAGAAATTTATTTTATTGTTCTATGAGTAACCCAGTTATTGTTTTATGTTTTAAATGATTTGTTATTTATACTTATTTTCAAGTTTTGTGTACTTGAGAAATGCCTATTTTATTCGTATTAATAACGTTATTTTTACTCATAAAAAATTATACTTATTCAAGTAATTAGGACAAACTAGTTTAGCTTTTCATTTGAGATCCTTTTGCTTTCTGCTTCTAGAATTCTTTAGTCTATTTGGTCATCTTCATCCAGTTGCACCTGATTATATATTTAATATTCATTCATTTTTGGTCACAAACAATAACTAAAAAAACAAGTTGATGTTGATTAGAACTTGATCAACCAAAGTGAAAGTTTTTTTTTTTGTTACTTCACATTTCAGAAAGTAATTAGGATAGAAATATACTTGGTCTGCTATTGAATGCTATTGTATTATACTCTATAGAGAGTTGGTCTTATACTAGTTGGTTTTGTATTATACAGTACTACCCGCTGTATTTTAGCTTGCATATGTATCTGCTATTTGAAAATGTACCTTCTGGTTTTTTGTAAGTTGGTTTTGCATAGTTTGCTCCATTTTCCATATATACTTGTGATTGGAAAATCCACTGCATATATAATTGAGCCAAAGATGTAATGGATTGAATGTATCGACAATGGGGAAAAGTAGGAGAGAGAAATTAATTAAAAACTTTTAGAACTAAATAGTTCACTCCACAGCATAAATATTGTAGTAAAATGTAAAATGAAGTTCATATACAACATCCATTGGATGTCAATTTTGATCTTTTTTTTTTTTATAAATATTTTAAAGGAAATTGTATTTTACGCAATCCATTGTTCACATTGTATCTAGCTAGAAATACCATCTTAACTTGTTTATGTAGTACACTTATTATCTATAACACATTGGATTATGTATAATTTTGGCTAAACCATTATTAACGTTATGACTGTTTATCAGGGCCAGGTTTATTCCCGATTCGATTTGGAATCTCGGAAATCAGATTCATGTTTCGGCTTTTGGCTCGGAACAAATCCGGGTAGGAACCCGGTACCGGTTTTTAAACTCGAAACCCGGTTTTTTATTTATTTAAAATTTTCCTTTCTTTGTGGGGCATTGTCAGCTTGTCCATCTTCACATAACATAATAGATCTCTCATTACTATCCACATATAGTTTAACTTGTCATCAGCTTTGAAAGACATGTCTACTTGAAGAATAGGAGTCTCTGTGCTCTTAGGAGCTGTCAACTTTGGCGGAGTGCCATCATATCCAAAAATATTGTTATCATAGAGGGAATTGTTATCAATGAAATTGGACTGACTCAGATGCTCAACTTTTTACTGCTTTGGTGAAAGAGACCATAAGTCCATAAGTTCATAGTCTCTGAACAAAGTTATTAAAGGCAGTTTGTGAGTCTGAATCCAAATGCCCTAATCGGCAATGCAACAATGCTATGCACCAAAAGCTACAGATGCCCAGCGAGTAATAGGAAAAAAAACCAAGTTCAATCCAGAATCTAGAATCCGAATTTTAAAAAATTCGGATTCATCCGGGTTCCGGCCACCCCAGGAATCCGGGCTGGAACTCGGATGAACAATCCTAAATTTAATGTAATGTTTTTTTTTAATTACCTTTTGTTATTTTATTATTTAACATATTCGATCGTCATATTTATTATTTTATCTAAATATCTTTTTATTTATGGTCATTTATTTTTTAATAGTATTTTTTAAATAATTATAGTCTCCATTTCGGTCACTACAATTGTGAAATGTCAGTATGCTATATCTAACCGAAATAAATCAAACAATGATGAATTTAATATGCCGCAAACACATAAGAATATGTTATAAAGTTGATTATAGAAGTTATTACGATAAAATATCAATCTTCTTGCAAATCTAAAGCACATTATAATTTTTTAGTAGCATTATCAGCATTTCCCATCACTAATAATAGGACATTCAACTCCAAAGATTGTATACATGATAACAAAATTAATGTCGTCGCAAAATGTCTTTATTTCGTGGCAAAAAATTGTTTTTCCACAAACTTTTACTTGCCAACGTGATCTCGTGGCAAAAGACTTGTATGTTTTTAACTTTTCATAAAAAATAAAAAATTAAGCATATCTCAATCTATTTATATTTAAATAAATTTTAATAGAATTTATAAAACACTATTATTCACATATCAATTCAGATCATCTGAGATCACTTTAGTATCCAATCCAGCTAGAATTTATAATATGGGATAAAAGGATACACACATCCACAATAATTATACGACATAATTGATTTATATGATAATTTAATCTAAAATTATTTAAACACCTTCATTGATGTGTAACACTTTACAGTTTTTTTTTTTATTCTCGATTATTTCAATTGATGTATTAAATTTAAGTTGTTTCATATATTAATCACTTAAATAAAAACTTATTTTAAATATAAATAGTAAATTAATGTGACTTAAAAATTAAAAATACAAATTTTCTTTTAAAAAACAAAACAGTATATACTTAAAATGAATAAGTTATTGGCTTCTTGAGTAGATTAGAGAGAAATTTTAGAAAAATAATTTTAGAAAATAAAATAACGAAAGAAATATATTAAATTATAAAATTATTTTTATTATAAAATATTCGTTAACTTAACGTCTAGAAGGTGCAGGTTGAAAGGACGGAGTAGAGGCCAAGTATTCCAGTATTTGAGTGAAGCCCGCGCTGCCACGTAAAGGAAAGCAGCCATGATCAAGAACAAGATCCCTAAGGAAATGGGAAAAGAAAAGAAAAACCAAAACCCGAAACTTTCAGCACCTTCGTGATTCAGAAAACCACAACACAGAAACAATGGCATTGAGAGGAGCAGTTGCTACGGCATGCAACGTTGGGGGAAGACAGAGGAACACATCTCTCCAATCGATTCCTCACTATCTCAGATTCAAATTCAATCGACTTCCCTCACATCCTCTCCATAGATTCACAGCCTTTCCTATGCACCAACCCGGTGAGTCTATTTTTATTCTCGTATTTCGTGCTTCAAACTCTTCTTGGTTGTTTCCGTTGAAATATTAATGTGTAAGCATGAAATCACTTAATAATCGAATAATATTTGGATGGTTTAAATAATCATTTAGGTTCAAACTCATAATCTTTTGTTCAGCTGAAATTCGTACAAAAACACTTGGGCCATTCTCATTGGAACCCAAGCCTTGGATTCCTTTCTATATTCATAGTTTGGAAAAATCCACTTTGGGCGCAAACTTATACAGGTTTATGTCTTCTTATTCAATAATCTGATTAGTCACACAAAGAACTGAAGAAACTTAATTTGGTGGGTTATTGAGATACTTAAATTTGTGCAGCGCTTAGATGCCCAATTCGTGCTGTAAGTGAGGCAACTGCCAATCCGGTAACACCCAAGAAGGAAGGTGGAGAAGAATCACCTCCGAATTGGAAGATCAAAATGCTGTACGATGGGGACTGCCCGCTTTGTATGCGTGAGGTCTACCTTCAAGGACCTGTTATTGTTCTTGCATTTCATTTTGGCTTGTATGTAACATGCTGATTAATTTGTTATTAAATTCTTTATCGTGGAAGTTGGTGATTTTGATATTTTGATGATGTGTTTGACTTCATTATATTGTCAGGTTAACATGCTCAGAGAGAGGAATGAGCGCTATGCTACGATCAAATTTGTTGATATAAGCTCGGATGATTACTCCCCAGAGGAAAATCAAGGCCTAGACTACAAAACTGTATGATAACTTATTCTTTTTTTTCAGAGCAAGAAACTTTGTAGCATCTATAAGTCTACCTTGGGAAGCATCTCTTTTTCAGGTTTATAATATGGTAGTGATGATTTTTTTTTGTTGTTTGTTTAGGTTATGGGAAGGATTCACGCAATCCTATCTGATGGAACTGTAGTCACTGATNCCCCCCCCCCCCCCCCCCCCCCCAAAATGTTTTCCTTTCTCTTCTATCAAGTACTACTGCAATATCTTGTACTTTTATTTTAGGGTGTACGTGTAAGCTTGCATGTGTGCATGCTGTCTATGTGAATATGAACCAGTATGCGTTTCAATGGTCCAAACTGTGGCTAAATCTAAACTTAGAATATTAAAGGGAATTATGAGGAAATTGTTGAAAAGAAAACACGACCAACAGGTGCTGGAGCTTTGAACAACTACAGGAATCAATTAGTAAATTCTAGAATCATAAAACTTAGACAATCATGTTCGATTTGAATATCTGAACTCTGCCTAACTGCAGATAAAGGATATGGAACTAGTAAATACCACTGTTCATCGTCAGGATTTCCACCATTTTATGCTTAGCAAGTGTACTGAGGACCCGAAAGGCCAGTGGGCAATGCCACCATCAGGCATCAGCTAATCACCCTGTTGAACTAACCAACATGCGATCACGTTGGTTCTCACTAAGCCAAATGACTTGTCTGTGTCCTTTGCAATGATAAAAACAGTTTGGAAAATTACATTTTGCACCCCCAAATCACCCCTATTTTTTCAATTTGCACCATAAACTGTCAAGACTAACAATTGGTACCCTAATACCACAACATGACAATTTACATGATGGGTTAAGTTTTTGACCGTTATGATTATGTCATGTCTTGTCTTTCATCGATCTTAAGGCTCAAACCATAACTGAGGGTGAAAATTGCCATATGGTATTTTAGTATGCTAATTGCCAGTTTGCATAATTTAGGGTGTAAATTAAAAACGGTCGAAGTTCGAGGGTGTAAAATATAGTTTTCCCAAACAGTTTTGTCAATGGGAGATGTAACTATTGTGGGAATCATTTGGAAATTTTTAGATATGGAATAATTTTGGACAAGCTTATCAAAAAAATTTTGGACAAGCTTAGTAAGATAAGACATTGCCTTTCTGTTGTTACTGTTTTCTTTATAGAAATGAATTTCTACCTAGAAAAAAAAAAAGTCACTCAAATGCAACTTCCGCAGGCATTTAGAAGGTTATATGAACAAGTGGGTCTTGGATGGGTTTATGCCATTACCAAATATGAACCTGTAAGTTACTCTGTTCTTCCAGACTTACCTATAGTTCAATTTGAATGCTACCACCTATAGAAACAGAGGTTTTGGTTAAATCTCCTCGTCCTTTTATCTTACTGAAACTTAAAATAACCTTGAGCATTTAACAGATTGCAACAGTAGCTGATGCCATATATGGTGTTTGGGCTAAATATCGTCTTCAAATCACAGGTAAATTCATATTGCCTGAACACTTTTGTATGATTATTTCCTGGAAGTTCTTATGTCTTCTTTGCTTGAAGGCCAGAAATGCACCAGCCTTATGAATCCACACATTCAAGTCCATGATGTTTTTCATTGTCATGATAAGCAATTATTGTTTTTATAAGCTTTAAATCATCCATGAATTTTAAAAATCCTTGATTGCCATTGTCTGATTAAAAATTATCTTTGCTCCTTTTAACGAATACTACCTTCTTTGAAACCTAACTTAGTTGATTACTGATACGATTGTTGCTCAATTGAACTATAAATTATAAATATATGATGCAAAACTTATATCCTCGTCTTTTCCAGGGCGGCCATCTTTAGAAGAGGTTTTGGAGGCTCGAAAGAAGAACAAGGTTGACATACTATGCATCTGCACGGGTTATAATGCCTGCATCTATCAAGATAATGAATTGAAGCATGCATACATTTGAGAATAGAATATATCAAGAATTAACTTAATGAAACCAGGTTCTCTAGAGAATATAACTATCTGCTGATTAAATAAAAGAAGAAGAACCTTATTAACTGACCTTTTCTCTTGATTCCCCATTCTTCTCTCTCTCTCTCTCTCTCTCTCTCTCTCTCTCTCTCTCATAAGAGGCTTGCATGGTGTATGTTGACTCTCTGCTTGGCGCATTTATCAGATCATCAGGTCCTTCTCCTAGTCAACTGTATATTTTACATGAAACCAAATGAAAAGAGCTAAAGTTTAAGACTTTTAAGTAATGGTAAACACGGGATGCATGAACATTAATTACTAGAAAGCAAAAATGGCAATGCTAGCTGAAGCAGTTTCGCTTACACGTATTCTTCTCAATAAAATGTTCCATAATTTATATATTTGAGGTGTCTAGTGCTGATAGATCGATGTTTGGGTTTCTGTTTCATCACAGGGTGAAGTATGTAGTGACAAGAATACTTGTAAGATGTGAGCTTGATGGGCAATTGCCAGAAGCAGAGTTTTCAAGGTCCCCCCACTTTTTACTTCAAAATAACATCTCTTCAAAATGAGCTGTAATTTTACAGTCTACTGCTATCATATAGTACAGTCATCAAAGTGTAAATTCCAAATTCAAATGCAATCCCCTATGCTCTTACAATGTATAATTTATGATATTCTACTTTCGTCAGATAGAAGAAAGGAGAATATTAAGAACTCACATTAGTCTCGAATTACTACTTTAGAGCTTTTGGTCATCATCCATGCCACGTTCCAAAGCAGTTAATATTTGTTTGTGTATTGAGGTTTATGTGCATGGCTTTTAACCAAAGTGCTCTTCTATAACCCTTAAGGCAGGCAAAAGAGTTGCCTGATTGAAATCTTTTGGCATAGAATCCATCAACACTCGTAAGTTCGTTTCAAAATGCTTTATCTAAGGCGACATTGTGCCAAAAGTCGCTTCTACATCTATTTGAGAACCCAAAGGTAGAATTGTTTTAATTTTTAACCAGACCAAACTAGAGTTGAAAACATGCCAAACCAAATCAGATGAAAGATTGCAGTTTATACCCATGTAATGGTCTTTTATTCAATGTAATCTATCACTTCAAGCCGTGAGGAATACTTGCTACCTTTCTTACTGAACATCGAAAAACCAAAACGCATACTGAAAAAGTACGAGTTGGTCCCTACTTAAGTCTAGCATTCTAAAGTATCTTTCCTGCAATTGGATCACACATATTATCATCCATACAAGCTCATTATTTTCATCATCAGGCGCCAACCAGCAATCAATCTTTCTTCCCCACTCCTCTCTCTTTCATCAACTTACCTACAAATTCATTGATGTTCTCATCGGAGTTTCCACCTGAACTAACAGCTCTTATTGCAAGCTTTCTCCATTTACTTACATTCTCCTTTATCTGTTCACTTTTTGTTCCTACCATAACTTCCATTATACACATCTCTAGTTCGTCCCGTGACACGATCCCCTCTTTGTTTTTCTTGGCCTTTACTCCCACTCGCCACAACTCCTCCACAAACATGGCATTAGTAGGCTGGTCACTCCACTGTGGAAGTGCAACCATTGGCACCCCTATGCTCAAGGCCTCCAATGTTGAGTTCCACCCACAATGTGTCACAAAGCAACCAACAGCAGGGTGTGCTAGAACCTCTAGTTGGTTGCACCACGGCACAATCAATCCTCTTCCTTGTACTGAATTAAGAAAGCCACTCGGAAACTTGTCCCCAGAATCTTTTGCAACTAGTAGGAAATGCACGTTGCTTGCTATTAAACCCCATGCAATTTCTTCAGCCTGTTGAGATGTGATGTCTGCCATGCTTCCAAATGATACGTATACCACTGACTTTGGTGGTTGTGTCTCAAGCCATCTCAGGCACTGGTCACTGCTAAGCTCCCAAAGACTGGCTCCATAAGTTCTATCTCCATTGATCTGCTGGTCTAGGTAGGCTGATGGCACCATTGGACCAGTCATCACCAAGGGCCAGAGTCCCTTCATAGCCTTCACTACCTTTTCACCAGTCGATGAATAAAATAAGATGTATAAATATGCAGTACTTACGAATTAACATAGAGAAACGAAATACATAAAGCACTTGATATCTGATTATGCCCTCTATAATTATGCATTGAAAACTTCTGCCATTATTTTCTTTTTCAATTTGCACTCTAAACTATCAAAACTGACAATTTTTAACATTCGAATCTTTGATGAATGGTGTCACTTGTCAAAATTTGATATTTTAAGGTCTAAATATCTAGTTTTGATAGCAAGCATTTATATTACAAAAACTGTGATATTTTCGAGGAAAGTGTAATTTCTCAGCATATATTTCGTATTTATTCATTTATGAGAAGCTGTAAAACTTGTGAACTTCCTTTGGCTTCTCTACTCCTATCAAAACAACAAGAATAAAAAAGATATATGATTTTCATTCTTCATCTTCGTCTTCTTCTTCTTTTCCCTCTCAACATCTTCTGTTTCTCAATTTCTCTTTTTATCTCTTGGTTCAAACTTCTTTCTGTGAGACCATTAATTACTTCTGCAATGATTTCCTTAATATGCTTCTTCCTTTCATTCTCCCACCTAAATAGCATCTATTCTCAATAATAGTAAACTACAACAGTAATTGGTGGTACTCTTAAAGTTAAACATAAAAGCTCTGATGGTTAAATAGAGCAAAGTTACCTCACTTTCCAGATCTTCGAAACTGTTACAGAACACCCAATCATTCTCTTCCAAAAGGCCAAATTTCTCCAGGATCACTGTCAAGTAAGCAGAGGCAAGTGCGGGCTGGCCAAGAAAACCTGGCAAGTTAGAAATGCCAAGGCGAGGAAGGCCAGGCAACAACAGCTGCTCAGTTTCTTGCTTCACAGGCAAAGTCAGGTGACCATGATGGATATGCCAATACATGGAGCAAACGGAAGCCGAGTTTGTTAAGAACACAGCACCATAGATGCCAAATTGCCTAGCCACATGTAGAGCCCATGGTAGCAAAGAGTCATACACAATACAGTTTACTGGTGAGGCTGAATCATTGAACTTTGATATCAGCTCTGCTAGAGTTTTCGATCCTACTGATTTGAAAGAATCTAAGTAGGCTTCTAGACTTGGAGCTTGCTTAAATCCAGCTTCATCAAAGCCATCTGAGATGGGCTCCACGCCTACTGTGTCTGAATGAATAGACTTGACGGTATAATGAGTAGTGGCCAGAGTTACCTTGAGTCCTTTGCTGGCCAAACGTTTTGCAAACTGGAGGAGAGGATTTATGTGGCCTTGGGCAGGATATGTGAGCACAATGACATGGCCTCTCTGGTTGTTCATTTTCTTGTTTACAGAGATGGACTTTGCTCGGTGAGTAGAAGATACTCTTACAGGCGTTCTAGCTGAGTGTCCTGAGCAGATTTAGCATGAAAAATTATGTTAGAACATTGAAGAAGTAGCTCACTGTTTTTGACATTACAAAAGTTGTGAATGCTTATTAGGTAGAAACGGTGGACTGCTTTGAAGATTTGATTTTGGAAAAGACTGGATTTTGGAAAAGAAGTGGTGAAGGCCTTGGTGAGTATCACTCCCTTCAAGGTCCAAGGTTCAACATCTCGTGGGTGCAAATAATCATTTGGGACCACACCTCCTAGTGAAGAGCCAGTGATTGAACCTGTTCCGTGTAGGAAAATTTTCGAGAGTGCGGTGCAAGGGACTGGGGTTTACTCTGTAGGAGTAGGCCGTATGAAAGACCCTGTTTTGGAGAGGTTCCCTGACATAAAAAAAGAAAAAAAATAGAAAAAAGAAAAAAAGAAGAAGACTGGATTAGGACCACAAATTTTAGGTTTCCGAGATGATTGTGTGTTGGCCTCATTCCATCACAGAAGGCTAATTTCAATTATTGCAGTTCGATGTCAGAAAATTCAAAAAGCATTATTTCTTCAGTGAAAATTTGGCTTTCAACTTTGATATGGCTTGTAAGAACATTCAACTGCTAACTACTCTAGATGCTGACTAAACGAAGCAAGATTATGCAATAAGCTCAACAATTCAACACATGTCAATTACAATATGGCCTACATACATACATATATATATATATATATAATAGCAGAATATAAAGCGAAATAAAATAAAGCTTTCTTCAGCCACAAAAAATGGATTACAATAACCCATAAAAAACCCCCACCTCGGTTTGATTTGAGATCGCTTATATAATCCAAAAAGAGAATATTGCTTCACAACATAATGTCATTTCCAGTCAGTAAGAAAATTAAAAGCAAAAACCCATTTGACTTTATTGCATCATATGATCAAGAGAGAAAACAGTAACAATGATACAGTTATAAAGACCATATATATCGTAGCCTTTAAAACTCACCCTGGGACTTGGCAACAACAATAACGTCGTCGTCGTCGATCAGAGGATGGTGGGAATTTCCTTGATGGGTGAGGGTGGAATCACGAATTTGGAGCCAAACGATAGTCTGAGCTTGATGGCGGAGTCCGAGTTAGTGAAGCTTTCGCAGATAGAGAAAGAGAGAGAGAGAGAGTGGAAAGCGGATAAGGAGGAAGAACTGAAGAAGGATGTCTGACTCGGTGCATGAAGCAGCTAGCACAGTATTGAATGTTTGATGATGAGTAGTAAAATTTCAATATTAATAACAAAAATCAAATGACTTTAGAACGGAGATGATGACGTGGCTTAGTCTAAGTAAATAAATTTAAATGACGAATAAAAAAATAATTATAAAAATTATAAAGACGATGATGTGGCTTAATCTTTAAGAAAAATTATCAGTAAAGTTTTAAGACGTAGAAAGCTAGTGTTCCATTTGATAAAAAAAAAAATAAAATTGATAAATGTGAAAATCACTTGAGAAAATCTACTTTTTATTAGTGGCTTTTTTTTTTTAAAAAAAAAGAAAGTACTTTTATATAATATATAAATATTTTATTTAATAATATTATATTGTGTACGGTGTGGTTTCATAAGAGCAAAGTTCCATAATTTTGGGGTCCACGGTTTCTCCATAATATTTCACTCTGTAAAATATATGTTCGGATCTAAAAAAAAATGTTATCCAGAGGATTGGAAAGTCAGAGAGGTTAGATCTCATAATATACACATATACATTAAATTAAAACAAACTCAAAAACAAAGCGGAAATTTTTTTAGCAATATATATGGTGAGGGTGTAATTACAAGCATTTCGGTTTTGGTGAGCTAACTGGAAAGTGTCTCTCTGAGAAGTGGAATTAGAAAAATTTCTCAGATCCACTACTTTCTTGGTGACTTCAGGATTTTTCAGATGGCGAAATGGTGAGCAAAGTGGAAAAAGACAACCTTGAGGTCTAGATCCAAAGATTTTTCAAATATACTTGTTTGTCGATTCATCTGGAATATATATATTTTTTACATCTAAACAGATAGTTTGTAGATTGTTTTTCAGTTTGCTTTAATTTAATTTATATGAGTATGATTTCCGATCTACCCTCTTTGTTTCTCAAGTACTCTGAAAGATTTTTTTTTTCCCTTAGAACTGAACAATTTCAGATATGCCTTATCTGTTATCGACTCCTATGAATGATTTGTTTTTTTAGATTTGAACATATCTCTGTCTTGAGTCTTCTAAAGGAATTTTTCTTTTCCTTAGATCTGAAATTGTTCAGATCTGCCTTTTCTTGTTTTGACTCATACGAACCCTTTTTTTTTTTTTAGATATGAACATAATTTTTTGAAGATCTTTTTTGAATTTGCTTTAATTTAATGTATATGTGTATATTCTGAGATCTAACCTCTCTGTCTTTCCAATCCTCTGGACGGGATTTTTTTTAAAAATCCGAACATATATTTTATAGAGTGTAATATTACAGATTTAAGAAAATATTACCGATTTGCTTTGGTTTGGTTTGGTTTCATTTCATACATGTGTATTGATCCCATTTTTTCAATAAAAGATAAGCCAGACTGTTAACCAACCTGCAGAAATGAAAATATGTTGAATTGAGAGAAGAAACCAAGAAAAATCGTACCCATGTTGAGATTGACAAGGAAAAAGTATTGGACGAAAACACTGTAAAAAGAAAAATGTTATACAACCTCTCACTGTTTACTTAACCTCCACACACCAGGCTCCATGGCTTTTCCTTTCTTTTCTTTTTAAAAAAAAAAAACTTAAACGCGCGATGAAGAAGCGGGACGACTCATCCTTTTCCTCGTCTTCCTCTTTTTTGGTCGATTACAGTGAATTTGGGGCCTTGGCGATGAAGAAGTTGGACGACTTGATCCACCGGATCATCGTGCAGACGTGGACCCCAGATTGACTGCCGTTTGTTCTGGGTTCCTCCTTTTGGGTCCCCCCGCGGCTTGGGATCTCTAAGGTACTCGATTTGGTCGGAAAGTTTGCCGACTAGCTCAACCAGGAGGAGTGCCCTCCCTTACCTCCTCGCTTGGCTGGCCTTGCTCTTCTTTCTTCCTCGACATTATTATTATCAATTAGTATTAGTACCTGATATATGCCCCTTTTCGGTTTGGTTGCCAAGAAGGTTCAAGTCAAAAAGAAAAGGATAATTGAGATTTTAGATGCTGATTTTATTTAATCGAGAGAATTCTGATCTCATCTTTGCTTTATGTTGATTCACAATACTACCTTTTTCAATCATGATAATTAAGTTACCTCTAGTTGTTGCCAAGAAACTTTTTTTTTCCAATAGTTGTTGCCAAGAAATTTCAGGTAAACATAGAGAGAATTTAGTATTATGTTAAGCTGGCTTTGTTTGGCTGCCAAGAAAAAGGAAAACAAAGAAATGAAAAATTTTCTAGGTAGTGGATGAACCTTCTCTTTTTGAGGGGTTATATATATATTTTTTGGGAGGAGGGGGGCATGGTTCGAGAATGATGAACTTTGAAGCTTTCCTTTTGCAAAATCTTGAAAATTATGCATTCACTGGTTGGATTTTATGTTAATGAGTCTCTGCTATGTGGAAAGTCATGACCATCTAACCTCAACTGGAGGATAGATGCTAGGGGAGAGAACGCAGGGGGAGAAGCGCGCAGGGGAGAAGAATGGGAAATTGAATTGAATGTCGTCTGAAATGCACCTTTAAGTTTTTTTTTTTTTGAAAAAAGAAGAAGAAGAAAAGCCATGTAGGCTGGGGTGTGGAGGCTGAGTGAATAATGGGAAGTTGTATAGCATAACTCCTATAAAAATGCAAAGAGAAGATAATAGAGCTAGGGACAGAAAGGGAAAAAAAATATAAAAGCAGGGGCGAAATCAGTATAAATGTTAGAATTGAGGGACAGAAATGGAAAACAAATACAAAATGAAGGACAAAATTGGCAGAAAAGTGTTAGACGACTCCTATTTGTTTAAAATGGAAGCGAGGGATAAAAACGATATACAAACAAAACAATAGGGCAACACTGTAAAAATGCAAAGAGAATATAACAGAGTTAGGGACAAAAAGGGAAAAAATTACAAAAGTAAGGCCAAAATTGGTATAAATGTAAGAACTAAGGGACATAAATGGGAAAAAATACAAAATTAAGGACAAAATTGGCAGAAAAGAGTTCGACGACTCCTGCCTGCTTATTTGCGTTTATATATATAGTAGATATATGTATTAATTTAAGAGAAGTAGTGATACAACTCATAAAGATCTATTTTACAATAAAAATAGCTTTACAATTTAATGTCCCACATCAAGTTACGTTAGTTTGTAATTTTACTTTTATGAAATTTCTTTATTGTTAAAGCATTTCTCCTAATTTAATTGAATATTTTCATAAGTTTAATCTAATAATATATATTATATAATAATTATATAGTGAGATCATTGAAGATGTGAATTCATGAGAGCAAAACTCAGTACTTTGGGAATCATATAGTATATAGATGACTAAGAATTATCATGACATTTCTCAGGTAAATCATTAATCCAAGGAAGAACAAAGATTTGAAAATACCATTATTGAACAAATAATTTCATACAAAACTATAATCGGACATAAATGCTAGTGAGTGCAAGCATCCTAGAATTACTGCTTCGATGATTGAGCAACAACCAATACCAGATAGAAACTTGCCCTGATTCTGTGAAAAACAACTACATATTTACAACTTTATTTAAGCAGATAAAAGCTAGAGTTCTCTGATCTTTCAATAGCTGCCAAAGATACCTGGAACTATGGATGTATTAACATCTAATAACACCTCTAACTTCTCTCCCTACAACTACAACATGGTAGTGATGAATTTTTATTTGTTGTTTAGGTCATGGGAAGGATTCACGCAATCCTATCTTATGGAACTGTAGTCACTGATGTTGATGTACGCCTATTTCTTACCTTTTCCCCCTAGTATGGTAGTATATTTACTGTGTCAATGCACCAAATTTATGTTTCCTTTCTTTCTAAACTTCTATCAAGTACTACTGCAATATGTTGTACTTTTATTTTAGGGTGTACGTGTAATCTTCTATGTGAATATGAACCAGTATGCATTTCAATGGTCCAAACTGTGGCTAAATCTAACCTTAGAATATTAAAGGGAATTATGAGAAAATTGTTGTAAATATAAATGTACATGTAATCATGCATTTATTAGTTCTAATCCCTAGGGGTTGGCTCAATTGGTAAAGGCCTTGGGCTTAGGTGTATGCTCTCCTTAGGTCCAAGGTTCAAATCTCTTTAGGTACAAACAATCTCTAGGGGCCACATCCTCTAGTGAAAAGTCAGCGATTTAACCAGTTCCATGTAGGGAAACTTCCAAGGGTGTAGGGCACGGGACCGGAGTTTACTCTACAGGGGCGGATCTGAAGGGCTCTGCCTTGGAGTGTTTCCCCGACAAAAAAAAAAAAAAATTGTTGAAAAGAAAACACGACCAACAGGTGCTGGAGCTTTGAACAACTACAGGAATCAATTAGTAAAGTCTGGAATCATAAAACTTAGACAATCTTGTTCAATTTGAATGTATGAACTCTGCCTAACTGCACATAAAGGATATGGAATTGGTACTACCACTGTTCATCGTCAGGATTTCCACCATTGCAAGTGAATTGAGGACCCTAAAGGCCAGTGGGCAATGCCACCATCAGGCATCAGCTAATCACCCTGTTGAACTAATCAACATGTGATCACGTTGGTTCTCACTGAGCCAAATGACTTGTCTGTGTCCTTTGCAATGATAAAAACAGTTTGGAAAAATTACTTTTTGCACCCCCAAATTACCACTATTTTTTCAATTTGCACCATAAACTGTCAAGACTAACAATTGGTACCCTAATACCACAACATGACAATTTACATGATGGGTTAAGTTTTTGATCGTTATGATTAGGTCATCTCTTGTTTTTCATCGATCTTAAGGCTCAAACCATAATTGAGGGTGAAAATTGCCATATGGTATTTTAGTATGCTAATTGCTAGTTTGCATAATTTAGGGTGTAAATTACAAATGGTCGAAGTTAGAGGGTGTAAAATATAGTTTCCTCAAACAGTTTTCTCAATGGCAGATGTAACTAATGTGGGAATCATTTGGAAATTTTTAGATATGGAATAATTTTGGACAAGCTTAGTAAGATAAGACATTGCCTTTCTGTAGTTACTGCTTTCTTTATATAAATGCTTTTCTATCTAGAAAAAAAAAAGTCACTCAAATGCAACTTCTGCAGGCATTTAGAAGGTTATATGAACAAGTGGGTCTTGGATGGGTTTATGCCATTACCAAATATGAACCTGTAAGTTTCTCTGTTCTTCCAGACTTACCTATAGTTCAATTTGAATGCTACCACCTGTAGAGACAGAGGTTTTGGTTAAATCTCCTTGTCCTTTTATTGTACTGAAACTTAAAATAACCTTGAGCATTTAACAGATTGCAACAGTAGCTGATGCCATATATGATGTTTGGGCTAAATATCGTTTTCAAATCACAGGTAGATTCATATTGCCTGAACACTTTCGTATGATTATTTCCTGGAAGTTCTTATGTCTTCTTTGCTTGATGGCCAGAAATGCACCAGCCTTATGAATCCACACATTCAAGTCCAAGATGTTTTTCATTGTCATGATAAGCAATTATTGTTTTTATAAGCTTAAAATCTGTTGGTGAAATTCATAATAATATAATAAAAATTACAATTAAATAAAAATTAAAACGAAACCAGTTTGGACTGAGGCACAGATATATCGCTCTCTTTAAGGAGATTCAAGTCCTCTGCGGTGTACAACGTCTCAAATTAACCGGTGCAACAGAAATCTTCTTGACCTGACTTTTTCAGGATACAACAGCCTAACTAACTCCTCCAGGATACAACAGCCTAACTAATCGTTGTGTAATCCGAACCAACTCTGCACAAGTAGTTGAGCCCAAAACTCCACTAAAAAAAGGCCTTTCTTTTATCTGGAAAATCTCTCAAAAAATAATAATATTACTCTGCAAAATAATACCATACTCTGTACTCCAACCTTTATTCAACTTAAAAAGGAAGGTAGACTTGTTTTCCAGAGATTTGGAACTTGGCCATTAAAAAGAATAAAGCACCCAAATTAATATAAATAAAACGGCTTAACAATTAATACATGAGCCCTCAACGGGTGAGAAATAAAGTGAGGAAACTAATGATAAAAAGAAAACGTATTCAACCCCACAATGGTCAAACATAATTTTTTTTTTCCTTTAAAAACCGTAGCTACCTCTATAACGTACATTAACTCTCATTCAATTAAAGCAATTAACCAATTAGGAATGAAACCACCTTAATGACTTCTTAAAAGTAACGTTAAAGTAATTATTATTTATTAAAAAATATCAACATTCCCCCACTATTTTTTAGTAATAAAAAATAATAATATAAGAGAGATACTTCCTGACAAAGAAGAATTATTATGCATAATGAAGGTGTGCTCTGCATTGAACCCTCACTTAGTGAAATAACAACCTTTACTCTAGAGTCATTAGTGGTCTCAGACTTGAACTATGACTGCTTAGGAAAAATAAAGAATTATTAATCACATAGTAATGCAGGTGTTGACATGAGCTTTATTAGCCAGCACATTACAGCCTGGTGCTTATCCTGGTTTCATGAGTGTTTTTGTGAATAAACCCAAATCTCATATAGAGCGGCCCCACTCTCACACTTACATAGGTGAAATCTGTCAAGGGTGCTTCTGTAATTCTTACACCCCACTCATAAGAGCTACATAATTTCATTAAGAGTTTTTCCATAAACTCATTCTCCACAACATTACAGGATAAATGCACTCACATCATAGGAATGAGAAATAAAATAAATAGTGCATTTCTTACAACCATCATATGATTCGTTTTTCTTATTGAACCCAGTTCTCAGGATCTCTGGTCCCCAGGTTGGGTATCCTTATACATGACTCATGAATTTATAGGTTTTAATCTCATTCCCCTCGATGTATTCCAGATAATTTCTTTTGTTAAAACTTTGTTTAGTGTCTCAAAACTTTGTTTAGTGGATCCACATTAATAACACCATCAATAAAAAAAAATCTCACAGGACTGTATTTTTTCTTCTAATGGATCTGGATTTACCATTATAATAATGGTTTTTGTACTCTACTAATTGTAACAGTACTATCACAATAGATAAATATGAATGAAACTGATTTTTTCCCACAAAAGAATAAATCTCTCAACATAATTTACTTCTTTATTGAAACCAAAACAGTTCAACTTCATAGTTGACTTAAGAAAAAAAAATACGACAGCTTAAAGTAGTACTCAATAAAATCGACTAATAATAATACAATGTACGTTTCAAACAAATGAAATGGCAACAAGCATAAAAGCATCCGATGTTAATATATACTCAATTGTCTACCGCTTGAAAAGCTTTTCTGTAAACGTATAACAGTGACCAATAGCCAATTATGACTTTACTTCCAAAAATTCAAAGAATTGAAAGGAAAAAAAAAAAAAAAAAAAGAAAACGTTGGAGCCAAATAGTTTTTTAAAGAATATTATTTTTTTAAAAATTTAACTCCCACTAATTTTTAGATTTAAAAAGAAATTCTCTTTTTTTTTTAAAAAAAATACACCTCATCCAAAAATCATTTTATTCCAATATTAAAAATTGGACTATAATTTTTTATTCTATATCAAAGAAAGACATAAGCATGTGTGCAATAACATTTAAAAAATAACACACATAAAAAGAAACATCCTATGCTTTATTCTCAGCATTCAATTTAAACATCCCATCACAAGCATAGTCCTTGCCCACAAAAACTCCGTTTTTTGAAATCACATATTGATCAAATTCCATAGTTTGTTTGAAGCCTACTTTGTTGAGTAAAAAACTCGACATCAAATTCTTCCTCATAGATGGTATATAAAGCATATCTTTGAGCATCAATATACGTCCAGAGGTGAATTTCAGCTCAACCTCACCACTCCCAAGAACCTCAGTTTTACTTTAATCACCAAGCATAATAGTCTTTTTTTCTTCAAATGGAGTAAAATTCTTGAACCAATTTTTATCATAACAGATATGCCTATTGGCACCAAAATTTGCCCACTACCCTTCAACAAATTGAACCAAGTTTATGTCTGTGATCATTGCTACAAACGGCTCCTCAGTTACGTTAACTTGAGGATTATTTTTTTGCTTCCGGAACTTAAAAATTTGAGCAAAGTACCCAATTTTACCACAGACAAAACACGCTAGATTTTGTGAAGGGGTTCCTTGGTTCTTATTATTTTAGTTTTGAAAATCCTTTTTGTGAGATCTAGAAAATTTTTTGAAATATTTTCTTTGCGGCTTTAAAAAAATATTTCTTGTATTTTGACCTTTGGGCAAGTTACCATTTTCAAAAATTAAGTTTACCTTTGTCATGGAATCCTCATTACCATTTTGAAATACCAAATTATCGTAGCCTCTAGCTTCCTCTTCTACGCGAATACGCGCGATTAAGGTCTCCAATGATATCTCCTTTTGTTTATGGCTCATCGACTTTTGAAATTTCCTCCACGAAGGTGGTAGTTTGTCGATGATGCCACAAACAATTAGATTGTCTCAAATCTTGATGCCTTCGGATCTAACTTCAGCTACAACCATTTGAAAATCTTACGCTTACTCCGCAACGAATTTTCCATCTACCATTTGATATCGAAAGAAGCGACTTGCTGTATATTTCTTCGGTCCGGCTTCTTCCGTATCATATTTACTCTGTAAAGCTTTCCAAATTTTCTTTGCAGAGGTGTAAGTAGTATTGCAGTAATCATAAAATTGATTAGCAAGACAATTTAAAAGATAACATCGATAGTTATACTCATCTTTAGTATATTTCTCAATCTTTTCTTCGTGAGCTTTTACTTATGCTTCAGTAATGTTCTCGGTAGTGATCTTGCTAGGATTCTTTACAGTGAGAACATAAGAGCCGTTGAGAAGGCTTAGATAGAAGATCACCTTGCACTTCCATCTCTTGAAATAAGCTCCCTTGAACCAGAAGGGCTTGTTGAGATCTCCAATGCTTTCCGTAGATTTTTCAGTTGTAGGCTCCATGCTGATTCTCCTTAAAATTGTTGGTGAAATTCACAATAATATAATAAAAATTACAATTAAATAAAAATTAAAACGAAGCCAGTTTGGACTGCGGCACAGATATATCGCTCTCTTTAAGGAGATTCAAGCCCTCTGTAGTGTACAACGTCTCAAATTAACCGGTGCAACAGAAATCTTCTTGACCTGACTCCTCCAGGATACAACAGCCTAACTAATCGTCGTCTAGCCCGAACCAACTCTGCACAAGTGGTTGAGCCCAAAACTCCACTCAAAGAACATCTTTCTTTTATCTGGAAAATCTCTCAAAAAATAATAATATCACTCTGCAAAACAATACCATACTCTGTATGCCGACCTCTATTCAACTTAAAAAGGAAGGTAGACTTGTTTTATAGAGATTCGGAACTTGGCCATTAAAAAGAATAAAACAACCAAATTAATATAAATAAAACAGCTTAACAATTAATACATGAGCCCATAATGGGTAAGAAATAAAGTGAGGAAACTAATGATAAAAAGAAAACGTATTCAACCCCACAATGGTCAAGCATAGTTTTTTTCTTTCCTCTAAAAACCGTAGCTACCTCTCTAACGTACATTAACTCTCATATCATTAAAGCAATTAACCGATTAGGAATGAAACCACCTTAATGACTTCTTAAAAGTAACGTTAAAGTAATTATTATTTATTAAAAAATACCAACAAAATCATCCATGAATTTTAAAAATCCTTGATTGCCGTTGTCTGATTAAAAATTCTCTTTGCTCCTTTTAATGAATACTACCTTCTCTGAAACCTAACTAAGTCGATTATTGATACGATTGTTGCTCAATTGAACTATAAATTATAAATATATGATGCAAAACTTATATCCTCGTTTTTTCCAGGGCGGCCATCTTTAGAAGAGGTTTTGGAGGCTCGAAAGAAGAACAAGGTTGACATACTATGCATCTGCGCGGGTTATAATGCCTGCATCTATCAAGATAATGAACTGAAGCATGCATACATTTGAGAATAGAATATATCAAGAATTACCTTAATGAAACCAGGTTCTCTAGAGAATAAAACTATCTGCTGATTAAACAAAAGAATAAGAAACTTATTAACTGACCTTTCCTCTTGATTCCCCATTCCTCTCTCTCTCTCTCTCTCATAAGAGGCTTGCATGGTGTATGTTGACTCTCTGCTTGGCGCATTTA
>QEOT01009614.1:0-29798 GCA_003123785.1 Pterocarya stenoptera
TGAGAAATCTCATCCCTCCCCCCAAACATAATCTAACACGCAGCTTCCCACCAGCCCTATCATGAAGTGCATCGTAGATGTAAAGAGGGCTTCTTCATCGAAATCAATTTCTCCAAAAACGCCCTCACCAAGCAATCCCTTTCATCTGCCCCCACTCATTGACCCTCCCTTTCATCTGCTTCCGTCCCTTTTGCACCATTGCATATAAGCTTCCTCCACCACCATCTCAGCCCCTTTGTCCCCTCTCGCACGGCTGCCCCTTTGCATCCCTATCGCACGGCTTCTTTCCCTCTCCCAAAATGCCCAACACACCAAAAGAAACTGAATGATTACTTCTCAAGATCCAAAAGAACCCACGAAAGTCTCTGCGAATACTTCTATAAACTCTGTTAAAATATCCAACTCACCAAAAAAAGTTATTAAACTAACCAAACTAGAAGCAGCTAACTAAAACATCATCCCCCCCTCTCTCTCTCTCTCCATGGACTTCCATATGAAAGAATTGAGAACCAGCCTGAATCAGACAAACAACCTTCTGCAAAGGTACCAAAACCCTTCCTTGAGCCCCATCAACAACAGGCACAACCATCTTGCTCTGCTTTCTCTTTGTTTGCACTCGAACCCAACGGCAAAATCAGCTCCCTGTCAACATTTTCTGATTCAGTGTTAGCTGCAACCGGATTTCCCAGTAAGATTTCCCTCTCTTATTTCCCGGCCTTTCTTCTCAAGTATTTTTCTCCTTTTAATTTGGTTTGATGTGTTTAGCTCCTATGATCTTTTGTGGGTTTGTTTTTATATGTCTGCTAGGGATGGGTAGCTATTTTAGCTTCACCCAGTGGCAGGAGCTTGAGCTGGAGGCTTTGATATATAGGGATGCGAAGGGAACGGTGAAGGGGTAGCCGTGCGAAGGGGCAGTCGTGTGAGATGTGTGAGAGGGATGCGAAGGTTTTCTGGTCGTCATCGGACTGAGCTGGTGGCGGTGGAGGTTTGCATTCTAGTCGTGGAGGTTTTATGGTGGTATAGCAAAGAGACGAAGCAGAGCACAGTGGAGAACATTTGGAGTTCTAGTCGTGGTGATTTTCTGCAGATGAAGATATTCAATGTGAGTGAGACTATTGAAATTATGGTGTGATTTCTGATGTGACAGCAGATGAAATGAAGGTTGTTTTCCTGATAACAGCCCGACTGATTCTTTCCATCTCTCAAAATTTTTACATTGATGTGCATCAGATTGTAAAATTTTATTTTTATAGAATAGATATAATTTTATATATTAAATCACGTTAGCGTATATATTTATTTTTTATAAAATTTGTATTTTTATAAGCATGGGGCTAATTCATCCTGATGCTTAACAAATAAAGCATGATGCCTAGTAATTAAGGATGAGAACTCGCCAAACGCATGGATCACTCTTATACAAAATTTTCAAAGCAAAATACTTTCCACATGGAAATTTTTTTGAGCCTAAGCTAGGTCTAAACCCCTCTTATGCTTGGAGAATAATATGGGAAGCTAAATAATGGGTGATGCAGAGATGTAGATGGAGAGTAGAAATAAGAGAGAACATTAACATATGGAAAGATGTATGGATTCCTAGGCATAAGGCTTTATGGCAGGAGATGGTATTAAGGGAAGATATTCAGCTGGAAGATAAAGTTAATACACTCATTGACTAATAAACTAGAGGGTAGAAAGTAGATCATATTCCAGCACTACTTAGTCCTGTTGGAGCTGCTGATATTCTGAAAATCCAGCTTTCATCCAATTCATATGAAGATAAATGGATATGGATAATAAAAAAAAATGGGAATTTCAATGTTAAAAAGCGCTTACCAAATGATCCAAGATCATAGTAATAGTAATGTTAGAGAAAGTTCGAATGCTCCAGCTTAAAAGAAGCTTTGGAAAATGTTATGGAAGTTGCAAGTTTCCAAGAAAATCCAAATCTTTGCATGGAAAGCATGCAAAGACATACTACCAACTTTGAGTAATCTTAGAAAGAAAATAAGTGAGGTGGAGAATAGATGAAGTTTCTGTAAGTCAGTCCCAGAAGATGCCCATTATGCCTTAGTGTCTTGTCCATCTCTTGGAAACTTATGCAATAATTATGTGCCCATTTTACAGTAGCTGAATTCGCCTGTGGATTTTCTAAATGTGATTCATTTTATTCTGGATAAAGGTACCAACTCAAACTTTATCATGAGTTTGTGGTTCAGACGTTATAGGATGCAATTAGAACAAACTTTGTTTCAACTAGCTCAGGTTATTAACCATACTTTGTCTCTACAAAAAATTTTATTGATCTCAAAAGCACCCCAGCTCACAATACTAAAACAGTCGCCTCCTCCAAGCGGCTTTCTTAAGTTGAATGTCGATGGTGCCATGTTTTCAGATATGAGAAAAGCCGACATGGGTGTGGTACTTAGAGATGATAAAGGCAAACTAGTGTTGGCTGCAAGTAAGATAGAAAATGAGATTAAGAATCTGACTACCATCGAATTGTTGGCCTTACTTCGAGGCCTACAGTTGAGTGCCCATTTAGGCTTTTCCAAACTTATTGTTGAAAGTGATTGTCTTATGATGATTCAAAAGCTTAAAAAGGATTAGGACTCATTGTTATCAAATCGTAATCTTATTAAGGATGCAAAGAGTCTACTACACATTTTTCAGAATGTTGAAATCCAACATGTGTATCGTATGGAAAATGAGGTTGCACATAGATTAGTTCGTTATGTTTAGAATGTTGACAATATATCTATAAGGTGGGAGTATGTTCCTACTTTTGTTGATCATTATGTTTGAATTGATCAAAACAATTTGTATTGAGATTTATGAATGATCAAATGTTTGAATGTGTGGTTAAAAAACAGAAAAAGAAAAAAAAGGAGGAGAACTCTATTGAGTACAATTTTAGACATGGGCCCGACCCAATAATCCTGCAAGTCATTGCGTGGGGCCGGGACGGCATCAGTTTATTTATTTACAAGCTATTAGGAATTCAGGACAGCATTATTTATATTGGTGTAGTATACTCTCTTTTCATTTAATTTTAGTGACAAATTTTGCACCAACTATCAACTACCAATATCATATTTATTAATAAAAAACCAACTAAGATCGTCCAATTAACCAGCGTTTGGTTGACCGAAACCAAATGATGTGTCTCGACATTTTCCCAACAAATAAAAGGGCAAAATAAAATCCGTCAACATCAAATCTAATCAAATCTAGTCCAGCTAATTGACAACGATACCACAACCGTGACCAAGTGCTACGTGTCTTCCGCTGATGATATGAGTTAGGTGAGCCCCCACGAAAAAGCTGATTCAACTAAAATGGGGGAGCCCAAAAATCTACCAATATCTACCCGTTTTATGGGGTAAATTATGAAAGGGAGCTTGGCCTTTATCCATTTGTCTACGATAATGAGGTCCCAAAGCCCAGATGCAGTTGATCTCTTTTGTCCGGGCGAAAACTTTCACACAAGTGGATGCAATCGCATCTCTGCTTTGATTCAAGACCTCATGACCTATGGATTTCGGGGGTGTATACTTTTTTCGTCCCAAATTCAACCAAAATTTTTTATAGATATTTGATAAACACACAAATATCTCACAACTCATATATCATGACTTGCCAAAGGATATATATAACTTTATGTACAGATATTTTTGTATATTCACGTTATTTTTTAATATAAAATAAATATTTTAACCAATCACATCAATGTAATAACTAAATGTAGCAGAAGAAAGACAAAAGGCAAAATTAGCACTCGCTTGAACGAAGAGAGGGAGAGAGACAAAAAGAAGGTGAACTGAGTAAAGGAATGATAGTTGATATTTGGCAAGCCCCTTGGACCATGATGTCTTCATTTGTTGCATCATCTCAATTACAATTCAAAGCCATTTAGTTTTACCATCTACAATTATCTCTGCTGCACTTTCTGCAGCCCTTGAATGCCTCCCCACAGTCTATTAAAGGGGATAAATAAAGAAAAATAGTACCTTGCAAATTACAATTACAAATAGGATTTTCGATTTTTTTTTTTTTTATTATTTAAAGTCCCATTTGGACAGATTAATTTCCTGTTCTTATTGACAAATGGTGGGGTGATTTCTCTTCAAATCCACCACGACAACGCTCACGTTGTCCGTACTATGCCTAGCTAAGGCCAATTTGGTCAACAAAATGGACGCATCGGAGCAGGCCTTGTCCTGGCTGCTCGAGGCGACGCCAACCGCCTCCTCACTGCCCGGCGATCCGGGCGGTGTTGGGGGCTTTTGTGCGTGCAAGCACATTCGTGCTACTCCACATGCGGTCTGGTTGGAGACCACATCCCAAAGACCATCGCTCGCTAGGATAAGACAATCGTCGTCCTCCCTCCGATCCGTTATCGTTATCTCCGGTTCCGAAATCACGTACGGTTTCAGATAATCGTCACCTGAGAGAATTACGATGAGGAAGCTCAGTCAGGCAGCTATTACGCACCAGATTAACAAAAACTTTACACAAATTAAATACGAAAGCTAAAGAGTCTTTGTCCGGCCCGCATACCTATTGCCCTGGACATCGCCAGAACTCCAAGAACTCTAGGGCCGTCCCAATAAATTACGCGGCCTCCCGCGGCTTCGATCCGAAGCAATTCGTCGGGTCGGTCAGGCTGCAGGTGAACATTAGCAGACGCATATTACGAGTGAGAAAACCCGGAGCGTGATTAACGAGAACACACAATTACTAGTAAAGCGAACATAGAAAGGGCGAGTGAGACCCACATGTCTCACGCCTATGTAGTGGGGGGCCTACACTTTCACACTCTCGACCCAAGTGATTCGCACCTGAAAGGACGAGTCGAAAGCGCTTACAACAAAACTGTTTCCGTTTTGCCGTACCGGAGATTTAGATCTCGAACGCAGGCATGAAGAAAGATTTTCAGTGATCCCAAATTAGGTACTTTTTCCACTTGTTTTTGGTGAGATTTTCTCACCTTGTGATCGGACGAGAGCGGGATCGCGACGCCGTTTCGACAAAGCACGGCGCGAGAATCACCGCAGTTGGAGACTATGATCTTCTCCGGCGTCACTACAGCTACAACGGCAGTAGATCCAACGGCATCGCACTGCGGAGTCTGGAGGTCACACCTACAGCTGCTACTCCCAGAGCCACTCAAATCTTGCACCTCCTTGTCCATCCGATCAAAGCTCCTCTCCATCGTGCCCTTCCATTCTACAGCTTCTCCTTCGCCTTCCACCTCTTCCTTCATTATATAATGCAACCGATCCCTACAATTGGCCGCAACCTAGAGAAAAAAATGGAATTTTTTAGATCCAAAAATTAACGATTCAGTTAAAGAAAGGACAAGAGAGGACAAGAGATGCGAGCACTTACATGAGAGCAACCATGCCCATCAAACACGCCGAAGAAATGAAATCCGTTTGAACTCTGACTCTTTTCGGGACAAAACAAAGGGTGAACCGAAACGGCGTCCTCCATATCTCTTCTCCTTCCACAAACAGAGGTCACGCCGAACTTCAAGTAATCCTGCACTTCCTCCGCGGGCGAGGAGCTTTCACTGGAACTCTCCGCTTCATTTTCCTGCTTCGATTCTTCGTTTTCCTCATTGGCTTCCACTTGGTTGGACATGCAAGTTTTGACTGCGTTTTCTAACTCGCGTGGTGGTGACGACGGAGGACATGGATCGATCTTCTGGCGTTTCCGACCATTCTCCAGAGCCGGTGGTACGGCCACATCGGTGATTAATTTTAGAGGCAGGAGCTCCAGTCTCCGGCGCCTAGAGACACGTGAGCTCGGCTCAATTGCAGACGATGCCTCTACCTCTCCAACAACTCCGCAGCAAATCCCAGCCATTAAAATTCTGTGAAGCTATTAATCAATTGACGCAGTCGCACAAGTATCAAGTAGTAAATCTCACTCTTCTCGTTGTTCCGCTCAATTTGAAGCCGCGCAATTGAAATTAAAAATATTTATATAAGAAGAAGAAAAAGTAGAGAGTAGTAATTATGGCCTCTGTAAACAAAAGCTAGCGAGGGACAAAAGCAGACGAAGGATTTTGAACATGCTCCGGAGGAACGTTTAAAAATGGCTTCCACCAGAGCCTTTAGCTGAGGAGCCCCAATACCACCTGGGGGCCACACTAGTCAGGGGCAGCTGCCCCCCACCGTCATGGGCAGGGCTCCGACACGTATAGCTGGTATTACGTCAAAGTACTGAATATTATAGATATCATCTCCACCGTCCATCTCCGTCTGTCCTTCCAAAAATCACCACGTGCATAACCTTTTCGTAGATTCGACACGTGGCCCAATCTAATTCCAACAGGCAAGGTCGAACCCACCCTTATTTTCGGACACGCATGTGGATTGTGGTCCTCAACATACCGCCTAATCTTTCTCTGCGTTCTAGAGTCCCACACGCGAAACATTTTTCCTTCCGAAGAAAAACAATTGCCCCAGAGGACATCACAACGTGGCGTGATCGTGGAAGACGAGATTCGTGTTGGGATTCCCCCCTTAAACCGCGACTACAGAAACACCTGCACCTTCGGCGGTTTGGAGAATGTAGAAAAAGCAGTGGGGTCCTCACTTTATTTTGATTGCTCCTGTTGGGAAATGAATGGGGCTACGTAACAAGGGAGGTTGGGACACGTGTGGGGCCACATGTCAGAGTCGATTGACGCTTACGGAATATCAGAAGGTGAACCTTGTTTAGTGGACACGCAGTGGTTGCTGACGTGGAGCTGAGAAACCCATCGTCCTTCGCGCGATTCGCCACCCCCACTCTGTCGAAATTTGCACAATGAGCTTTCTTATTCATTATCATCGCTCATCATTATTATTTTTATTATCATTTTATGTTATTTTTTAAAATTAATTGAGTATTCTATTAATTATGCATGCATCATATATTTAATAACAAAAAAATATGTATAGAATGTAATTTAAAGAGGATGAGTAAAATTTATTTTTTATTTTTTATATAATATCTAAAACTTTTGTCATCTATTACATGGAGACGATATTTTAAAAAATAATTTTCTCGCAATACTTTTTAATGTATTTGAATTTAATTATATTTTAAATAAGATATATTTTATAAAAAAAGCTTAAAATGTAATATTATTTTATAAATATTTTCTCAACTTAAAATATAATTATGAAATGTGTTGGGTGTATCATGAGAAATCGATAACTTTCCTAAATTTTTTTAAATGCAAACTCCACCTCACATGTTTGAGAAATTGAAACCAACTCCCTCTTGCATGCATTATAATTCACTCCTGATACTCCATATTTGCATAATGTTTAATCAAGTTCCAATGATATCTAACCGATATCATATCTCGTCGTAAACGCAAGGTAACATAACTTAAATCTAATGTAGATTTACATAATTACTTGTTTAAGTTGATAACGGTGGAATTTGTCCAATTAGTGCTCAAATTAAATTCTGCCATGCATTCCATGACAGTAACATGTTGGCAAAAGCTTATTGGAGTGTTGATTGAAGAAGTTTTGTTAGAACAGAGCTTTTAAAGCCATTTACCGTCATCTCTTAATTGCACAAATTTTCATTATATTTGTATAAATCCTCCTAAATCGGCCTGTCCCACAATCACTGTCGCATACGTATATGCAAATGGGCGCCACCACCATCAACTAACTTGAGATCCACGTACAATGGCAATGACAAGCTGACCAGCATCTGCAAATGCAATCAAACATGATGACCTCTTTGTAAGATGTTTTAAAAATACACACCAACTATAATAAATAAATTAAAGCAACGATCAAAACACACTACACACACAATTTATATAATTCAACAACATGCCTAAGTCTATAAAGCTGCAAAAATTTTATTAATCAAAAGAAATTATAATTACTCAATCTCAACTGACACTCTTTAGAATTTTCTCTCTCTCACAATATGTACTCACACTTTGAGTTTTTTGTTCTTATTGAAAACTGTTGAAAATCGTACACAATAAAGTCAAAATAGGACATATAAATAGAAACGGCAATAGAAATCCTAATCTGACAAAAACTAGGTCCAATCAGCATTGGCTCGAGCGATGTAATGAGCACAGCTCGAGCGAACACTAGGGTTTATGTCTCACTCAAGCCTACTGTCGTGCGAGACTCGAGTGAATTCACGGGTTGAACTCCACTTGAGCTCATTGTCGAGCGCATCTCGAGCGAATTTATGGGTTGAGTTTCTCTCGAACACTAGGTTGAGCAACAGTCGAGCAAACTCTCTATCTCTTGATTTTTTATTCGCAAATCAGGCTCCACATACAATCCAACAATCTCCCACTTGGAGACTGGTTCTCTACATGCCATCCACTGTTTCCAACCAAGCCTTACCACGTATGTAGTGCACAGCTCCCATCTTCAAGCCATAAGACGCACTAAAGTTGAGCCTAACTTCAGCCTCTCGTGCACATCGTCTTTAGTTAGTACATCCATTACATGACTCATAACTCCCACTACACTAGGAGTGTCCATTCTTGAACAGATCTTGACAATCTTTGCCAAGTTCCCTAGGCTTACATGAGAAACGGCAAAAATGGCTCCATTTTGCTTCCTTATATGTTTCATGCGATCACGCCTGCCTTTATGCACTCCTATATTTTCCTGCACATCACTGGATCATAATGTTAAATACACAGAGTTAGATCTCTTACAATGCGCCAAGACCAGCACACTTTTAGTGATTTTTCACGCTCCTCTAGAAAATGCTACTACATAATCGTTGTCATCAAGTTATCCCAAAGAGATCAATTTTTTATTCGGATCTGGATCATGTTTGACTTGCTTTAAAGTCCACACGCCCATATTTGGAAGTGTGATGCGCACATCACCCACTCTCACCATATCTAGCATCTCTTCATTAAGCTCATACATCTTCCAAAAATCACGAGTAATATAATTCTACATGATATCTCGATGTGAGATGCTATGGAACAAAGCCCCCTGAATCTAATACCCAATCATGAATCGGACAATGCATTGCAAGAATTAGGGATTCCTGTGTTCTTCAGCCACTGCATTCAGTGTCATTCTTAGAACTTTCTTGATTCCGACGATCTCTTTTGAGGTGGCCCGACTTGCCACAATTTCATTATGTGATTTGCTGCCCAGATCTCGTCTTTTTCTTGTCCCTGTTCTTGGAGCTTGATTTGTTATATCTTATGCCCCAATTATCAATGTTTAGAGCCAATCTTGAACCTAAGAACTCATCAGAGTCTCTTCTATGTACCTCTTCAGCAATGATTGTGTCATGTACGTCACCGTAGTTCAGTTTCATCTTGTCGGCTGAACTACTCACTGACATCCTCATGGCCTCCCAACTATTTGCCATTGATACCAATAGAATCAACGTCTTAATCTCATCATCAAACTCAATTTCTATAGAAGACAATTGAGTTATGATCGTATTTGATTCATTCAAGTGTTGGCCCATAGACATACCTTCTGACATTGTCAGACTGAATAATTTCTTCATGAGATGCACCTTGTTATTTGTCGACGGATTTTCATACATACCTGACAAACCCGCCATAGTTCTCTCCATTGTGCGCCATTGTTTTGGATAGGGTCAGCCAAACAACCCCCAGACCTTGTTGATCTAACATATTCCACACAACATCGTCTATTCTCTCCAATTTTTTTTCCAATAGTAGAAGATGAAACTTCTTCCCATATAAATAGCTCTTGATTTACATTCTCTAATACCCGAAATCAATATCTTCGAACTTCCCGATTCCAGGTACTTTCAATTTGTCTCCAGCCATCATTCTCCTTCAAATCTGACCTTGGCACTTGATGCCAGTTGTTGTAAGAATACACACACCACAATAGCAAACAAATTAAAGCAACGATCAAAATACACGACACACAATTTACGAAGTTCGACAACTTGTATACATCCACAGAGCTGCATAAATTTTATTAATTATAGGAGATTACAATCACTCAATATCAACTCACACTTTATAGGACCTTTTCTCTCACACAATATGCATTTACACTTTGACTCTTTTTTCCTCACTAAAAACTACTGAAAATCATACACAATAACGTCAAAATATGACATATAAATAGAAATAGCGTTGGAAATCCTAATCTGGCAAAAATTGGGTCCTTTGCTCTAGCAGCATGTCAAGCGTGTCTCGAGCAAACATTAGGGTTTGTGTTTCGCTTGAGCCCACTGTCGCGTGAGACTCGGGCAAACTTGCGAGTTGAGCTTCGCTCGAGTCTACTATCAAGCGCATCTCGAGCGAACTCACAGGTTAAGATTAGGTCGAGCAACAATCAAGCATACTCTCTATTTTTCAATTTTTTACTTACAAACCAGGCTCCACATATCACCCAACATAAAAAAGTAATTTATCTTGGGTAGAAATTCAAACAAGAACAATGATTTTATTTTATGTATATATACGTGCACACGAGCGTATATCCACTCATATGCATTTTTATGTACAGGCTTGGAAGGAAGGAGTCCCAATGTTGTGATTGACCGATTGGTAGTGGCTTGAGCATCTTTACGGTGGCCTTGCTTTCATATACGAAAATAAGTAATAAATAGAATATATATGAGATAGAGATACACAGATTTTTATGGTTTATTGAAAGCCTATGTCTAAGGAGTGTTTGGAGGGTAAATCCACTATGCTTAACGATTTGTGTAGTCTCTCATGATCTCACGTATTTATCTTGCCTGGAGAAAAAAAATGATATTTCTAAAATCCTTAAGATGAGGGTAGAAGAAGCTGGCCAGGAGCTGTCATGATATATATAGGTAAATCCCGTTATATCAAGGTCTCTTGGGAGTGTTTGATCTCATGTTGGTTTTATGTCTCTATTACCGTTTCCTTTTGTATGCGTGACTTATTTTTCTTTACTTTCAGCTCTTGTATTGTTCTTCTCTCCATTCATTTGATGATGGTCACACAGTGGGTAGGCTTAATCTATTTTACACGTAACACATATCCTTGTTAGATTTAACGGGGCCTTCTGTCCGACTATTACAAAAGTACAAAAATAAAACTTTGTGCAGTTATAAATTGCACCAACAAGTAAAGCAAGCTTAGGATTGATATGAAAAAGGATAATGTTAGGTCATTATTAAATGTAAACACTTCTACAGATGAGTTTTTTTTTTTTTTTCTTTAATCACTTTTTAAACATCTTTAACTATTAAAAAAATATAAAAATAAAAATTTATTAATAATTACTTTCTTAACTATTAATCGTACCATCATTACTAATCATTACTCGTACCATCATTTTTTATATGAAAAATTTCAGTTTAAACTTATGCATTTAGGAAAATGATAGCCCCACCGCTCTCCGTTCCCGCTGTAGTGTTCCCTTGATGTGGCATCGATTTAATTGATTAAAAAATTTCTGCATTTCATCTTCTTCAAGCCCCCCTTTAGTCCCGAAAACTCTCTCCCCTCTCCCTGCATTTTGGTCTGGGTCAAGCCATCTCCTCCCTCCTAAAAACGCTCTCCCCTCTCCCTGCATTTCGTGTTCTTCAAGCCATGCAGATCTCTCAGCCGAAATCAAAGCTCACCACCAGCCCATCACCACCGAAGCCCCTCACCTACCTCTATGGTAAGAAATTCCTGATTTCTTTTACTAAATAAGTTTCTCTACATTTGAAAAATAAATAAATGGACATTTGTCGATCAGATCCATTCCCGTTTTCCCAATCCATCCCTATTTTTCTCTACTTTCTACACAACCAAACAAACCATGCAAAATTAAAAAATAACAGAAAAATAATAAAGGCAGCTTAGTTTGAGGAAGAAGGAAAGAAATCTACTTTTCGGATTGGAAGTCGGACAGATGAGAGCCGCAGCAAAGAACACTGGAAATAGGTCTCTTGTGCCGTGCGGATTGATAATGGTGTCGGACGAGATCTGTTTGGGAGGGATTTGGGGTTATTTTTTACAGGAAGAAGTAGATGAAAGTTAAAAAAAAAAGAAAAAGAAAAAGAAATAAAAGAATAAAAAAATATAAAGGAGGAGGGAATGTGGAATTCCACGTTAAGCGATAAACAAAAATTAAAAGGTAGAGCGGTTGCTGTAGCAGCACCATTTAAAAGTGCATGTAGCATTCCTTAAAAAAAGAAAAGAAGAGTGCATGTAGCATTATTAAAAGAAAAAGGTTACAACTAATTCACACGACGCGTGGCCATCTTTCGCAAGGGCAATGATAATCTTACCGTCGATTATACTTTATCTACAACTTATAATAAAATAATAATTTTTAAAATTTCAAACACATAAAATCAAAATTAAAATCAAAATCAAAATAAATATTTAAAAAAATATTATTTTATTAGAAGATTGTAGAAAAATTATAAAGGGGCAGTTGTTTTATCATCTCCTTTTGCAATTGTTATTTGAACAACGCGGGTCAAATTAGGAGTGTAGCTGTCCGGTTTAATTTTAAATAAAATTTAGAATTGAATTAGTATATATCGATTTTATATTTTTTAAAATCGATTATTTCATAGTTATCCTTTTAATTTAGTATTTCACGTTTTATCAATTTCTTATCAGATTTTCTGATTTTTTAAAAATATTAAAAATATTTAATAAAATGTTACTTCTTATAATAAAATATTATTAATAATTTAATATATATTTTATGTTTAAAGTATATAATCAATTAAATTTTTATTTTTAAAATTAAACTTTATTTTATAAATTATAATAACATTATCTTATATATAATTATATTAATAATATATAATTAAATAAATTATAAATATTCATATTTAAAAATAATATTTTATATTATAATATGAAATTATTTCATATATGATATATAATTATATATAAAATTTATATATATAATATTTTGTATAATATATAAAATTAATTTTTATCTATATTTTTTCCACCGGTTCGATTCGAAAAATTATGAAACCAAAATTGGATCGAGTCCGGCTGCTTTTCATAATATAAGAATTGATCTTGAATTAAAACGGTCCGATCGACCTTTTAATTTTTCGAGTTAAATTTACATCCTAAATCAAAGTCGCATACCACGCAGTCGCGACACAACGCAATAGTATCACTATCTATACCCCAACGATCATCCGCCACGTCGAAGAGACTACGCTGTCAAGCAATTACTCCTTTCCTGTACGGAGTGACGTAGAGGCGAGAGTTTTGTTTTTTTTTTTTTGAATCGACGTAGAGGCGAGAGTTGACTACCGTAAGTCGTTCAATGACCTAACCTTAACCTAAACCCGACCCCAAGCCCAATGGGTCGTGGCCGAGTTATTTATTTCTTAACATTATTCTTAAATTATTTATTATTTAGTACCATACTACGATCAAAAGCTGGACGGGGACCGGTACGTGGCAGTATTGGCTTAGTGGTTGGACATTTGTTGACACGTACAAGCCCTGTTCAGAATGGAATACTAATATTCTATTCTATATTAGACAAGATATTTATTACGTTTTTTTTTCTCGGCAAAATATTTATTACTTATTCGTGCTGGCATATATTTTAGTGGTGTAGGTTTTTCTCTTTCCACAGCGAAAATACTAAGAGTGATATAATTTAAATAATTAAATGTATATATTTTTATTGAATATTCTATATATATTTTTTAATTAAGAATTTTTTTCATAAAAAAATTGTAGATAAGTACTGGTGATATAATGGCGTTTTTTTTTTTTTGGGTGAAAGGGTGATATAATGGCGTTAGTTTAAACTTGATAGGCTATTTTTGACACTAAGCTTGGACCGCTGGGCCTTCCGTTGTCATTTTATTGGGCCAATTCCTCCATGATCAATAGATATGAGTTCCTCTGGCTCGACTAGTGCATGGTTTTCGATTCAACACTGTAAAGCCGGTCCCAGTCCCACATGATATTCTTATTTTGCCGAAACATGCAGTACCCTGACAACATTCTGTGATGTACGTACGTGCTAGGTTGGGCCCAATTCGTGATTTCTTTGGACCTTCAAAAGCCGATCATGTACAACAATACTGATCATATTTTTCTCTTGGCCACCGCTAATTGCGGAAGACTAGGCCGGATGTGTTTAAATTTTAAGCTTAATCTCATGAACACTTTCTCATGCGATGAACATGCAAAAATATACCCCCGGCCGAGAAGCCATGATCATTTGGGATCCTTTTTTGTTTATATTAAAGAAATAAATACGTAACATATATATATATGGTAAAGAACACAACTGGCAAAGGAAAATAAAGTCAAAATAAAAAAACAGGAACAGAAAGAGAAACCGTGGTATATATGGTAACCATAAAATTTTCAAACAACCCTAATTTAAAGAAACCTATGTTAAAGCTGAGAAAATGTCCTTATGTTTTCTACTTTTGGCTTACTATTAGTGAATCTTTGAAGAAAAACAGATGGAGACATATCATACAGGTCATACCCATGTGCCTCTCTGTCTCTGCGACTGTACGTACGTTAAAATTCACTCAGACACAGCCACACTCAGATCATCACCTCGCTAATTATAACCGTTTAGAAAAAAAACCGACCCAACTTTTTAATTAATCCACACAAGTCGGACAGATATTACAACTCTCTTCCACAAAACGGACGTACAGGTCATAGCAACCAAAGACCAAGACACTAACCTCACTCTCTCTCTCTCCCCCATCTGCCCATTTTCTGAACCCAAAGTTAAACACAGAGAACCCATCAATTATCTCGTACTACAGAGCATCTTTTATGGGAACAAAATTTGTTGGGAAACATAAATCACTCTAAACACAGCAATGTATCATCAGCACAGTTGCTTTCACTCCGAACGACCCATCAAGTCAAAAGCGATGTTTTATCGATTTTCCTTGTTAAGAAACATTGAAAAACAACCAGGCCTCGCCATGGATCTATACTGGAGGACCCGTCGTTGTCAAAAGGTGGCTATACGCAGTAACCACATTACTACAACGTCCAGACAGGACCTAGGGATTCGAAACATTGAAAATTATTGGTTGCTTTTGGGCTTCTAGTTCTAGGCCGTTGGTGATCTTCGGTTGTTAATTAAGTGAGTATCAGTAACAAGTATAGCACCAAAAGGAAAAACAAATTAGGGTAAATGATGCCAATGATATTGTTATAGATTATATATATATATATTAATGTTCTCTCTCTGGCTAAATAAAATAATTGTCTTGTTTTTTATTCCACGGAGTTGGTGGAGTATTTGGAGGGTTTGAATCGAGTAAAAAGTGTGGAAAAGAACCGAATGGCTTGGAATTTATTGGGAGGACTGAGATGCGAGGGTAATAGATTTCGTTGATGGTAATGATACAGGTGAAAAGGGAATCCATGTTTTGTCATGTATGTCTATCTAGCTAGCTAGCTAGCTCTTACTTTTAATCCTTTGGGATGTAGCTGAAGTGACTTTTAAATGTCAGTTCCTTGAGCTAGGCTGTCAATTCCTCTCTCCCTCTCTATGAACTTGCAGTTAACTAAGGGTGTCACAGTGTGAGAGTAATATTGGATTACCAACCCCGGCCAGAAAAGATCTAACATATATTAACACAGCGAGTAAATGATAATTGTTTGAACTTTGCATCTAATATTGTATCTAAGACCGGGGTTACGCCTCATAATAACCCTATTTTTAGAAAATCGATCCATAGATAGTGAATTCAGAAAATATTATGTCAGCTTTCCAATATTAATTGAACTATAAGATCGGAACAGATCCATCAGAACACAGACCAGCAATTAGATAGTAGAATTAATATCATTGCACATGTTCAGATCAGTTTAAGTTTTGTATTATTGAAAATGAGATATTGCAGCTACATTCATCTTTTCCCTCATGATTTGTCTCCTACCAACCACTAGTCTGATCCATCTTGCCATTCTATATCATAAGAAGAAAGTGGAAGATCATATAGTACTGCAAACCGAGACTGATGATTATCATACCAGTAGCCAACTAGCTAGCTCCAGAAATACAGATTGAAAGGAAATATATCAGCTGATACAAAAATGGAAATGCGTAATTTAGTCAGCTCATTGAAAAATAAGCCTTTCATTTCAATCAAGATTCTAATATACGCAGAGCTGCCTCTGCCTGTTAGCCATAAAATCAAGAAGACGTAGGAAAGGAAAGAGAAACTCATGAGAAGCTGCAAACAATATCAAAGATTCTCTCTCCATACAGGAAACAAAATGTAACTTGATCGGGCACATATATATAATTGTACCCTACTGCTTCACTTTAGGTGATCCTGGATCACCCAACCTGAGCTCAAGATCCAAGTCCTCCATGCTGATTGGCTTAACTACTTCGGTTTCCTCTGACTGAAGGTGGTATCTAGCATCCGAACATGCCTTAAGGAAGAACGACAGTGAAGAAACAGCAGTCTTGGGTCTTTTGCAACTGATCGCCTCATCCCCAGGAGACCCAGTTGGTCGATTTTGGCAAGCAAAAGAATTCATACCGACAGAAAATTCAGTTTCAACATAATCATCATTACGCAAACATGTAGAATCTTCTTCCCTCGGATTATTTGTCAATCCATGTTTTGATTCTGAGATACTCATGAGAAGTCTAACGCCCACAGGATCGGACAAAGATTGAGCAATAGAAGAAGAATGAGCAGGCGCAGAAGTACGTGGTTCACTAAAATTTTCTGGAGTGTAAAAGGCTGAAACCCACGAAGGCGATAGAGCACCTGATGCAACAATATTAGGACAAGATTTAGGGTCTCGATTGTGAAACAACTTACAAACATCAGTAGGAAACTGAGCACCCAGTGACTTGGATCGATTCTGGTCATGATGATTTTGATGATGGGGGGCTACATCATTGAAGGAGCTAAGAGATTCTTTCATCCTTGCTCTATCCCTTCTATGAACATTCATATGACCACCTAGGGCTTGGGCAGACCTGAACTCTCTGTTGCAAAAACTACAAGAATAAGATCTTGGAGGCCATATGCATCCCCCAAGAGGCCCAGCTGCATCTTCTGCAAAAGCCTTTTCTTCCCATGTCCTGTTGTTCAGACAAATCATTGATCGTTGAGAATCCGACTCTAAGATTTGTTTCCTCTTCATCCACATCCAATACAGAGCTGCCTGCATATATATTCTTTGACTGGAAATTGGCAAATTTAAGATAAAAAGAAAGGAATAGACATTTTATGGAAGGTTTTCATGGAGAGTGATAGATATAAGGTTCAGGAATACTTCCCCGTATTCATTTTGAATACATGAAAGCAACTTGAGAATCTATGAGGAAGAGAAAAAGGTCAATGAAAAGGTCTTTGTAACTAGATTTGCGTTTCGGGTTTGCTTTCCTTTGGCTCTTCCATTGAAACTATTCCTTTGGTTTTTAGTACGGGTTTTGATACACAGTCGTTGTTATTGGTATTACTTCAGCAATTTTAGTTCCGGTTTGCTTTGCTCCTGACGCTGCCACTGAGATAATTAGACGGTAGAAATGAGTATAGATTTACCGTAGTAATGATTTTTACAGGTTCTAATTAATAAATCAATTTTTCCGAGTCTCTTTGTAAAACGCAGGACATATATACAATAAAAAAGTGTAAAGAAATCTTTTTTTTTTTTTAATGGAACTTTTTTATATATAAAAGACGCAAGAGATTTGTACTAATATTACTCATCTCATCGTAAAAACAATTTGTTTCACTTTTCATCTCTCCAAAATATACAAACTAAGGGTTTAAGACTGTCGGTCCGAACCGAAAAAATCAATCAGACTGAATCGGATCAATAGTCTTATTAGTCGGTCTTAAGATTTTATTTATTTGGACTGGACCGGACCGAGACCGACCGAATGTGTATATATATTTTTAAATATTTATATATTATTATTATTTTATATAGTAATTATATAAATTAAATATGTAGTTTTCATCCAAGGAATCACTATTGATCATATATATAATGAAATTATTTAATATTCATTAACCATATATAAAATGTTAAAGAGAAGAGATTATTTAATTTTAATTTTATTAATTTAATTAATTTTTTGTATAAAATTTTGTCAAAAAAAGAAAAAAAAATGTTCATGGATCAATAGCTAACGGTATGGTCAAGCAAAAATGATGGACTAAAATTTTTGATTCATGATCTCTCTTAGATTGGACTGGATTGGACCGATTATACTTCTAATACATGAAACCACTCAATTCCGAACAACAACGAACTTCAAGTGAGAGATAAATTAAATTAAACCATATAAGTTTGTAAATTAAGCCATACCAATGTGTAAGATTTTTATGTAAACCAAATATTTCTCTTGATTAAATATCTAATATTATCCAAAAAATTTATATATGCAGGTAATAATAAATATTAACGATATATACATGGATGTAATTATAGAATCCACACAATATGTTTATCTATCTCTCACTTGAAACCTACTTTAGATTTGACTTAGAACTTAAAAGCGATCTCATCCCCATGATCTGCCCCTTTAGTCCCCTAGCATCACGCACACGTACATGCACTCAATAATTAAAATAAATAAATAAGTAAAATGAAATGAAACAACAATAACGACGAGGACGACATGTGCATGAAGAAGGTTATTATTAAACAGATTCCTTATATAATGAAGGCATATATATCAAGAAAGCTACTTTGTCATAACTTCACGAGATCGCCATTTTTAAAGGTGAGAAAGATCAAAAATTAATTATATATATGTTTGAAAAAGACAAGCAGCTTTATTTGAGGATTATTGATACATTAGCTAGCTTTTGTCTACCTTAATATAATATCATAACGATGATAATTCATGATTCAGATGATTGTAGACATTTCCTCAATTAGTGCAACTGGCCGGTATTGCAAATATTCTAAATAATTATGTTCCTTAAATAAAAAAAATGAAGAAACATTCTACGGTAATGAATAAGCTTAACCTAGCTAATTGATTTGTTCATTGCAAGACTTTTTGTTCCTTTTGCAGTGTAGTAAACGCGGTGCATGTTCAGAATCTCTTCAACGATCTGATCATTTTCCTTCCACGTGATCGATATGATCACATCATGCACGTAAACGAGTCAAAGAAGGCATTAATGTAATAGACAAGGAGTACCTACATTAAGCCATACACGTTTACACTAATTGATTAAGAAATAAATTATTGATCGACTTTTGTTGACATGCCTAAATAATTTGTGATATAGTGTCGCAATATTAATTGATCATATATAAGAAATTGGAACTAATTAAACAAGCCACGTAAGAGCATATTATATATATATGCAATGATCAAAATAATTAGTAACGCAATCAATGCAATTAGAAATGAATTAAAATAAATAATTCTCACGATTTATCGGCCGTACGTACGTCTTATTAGTTATATATATTATATCAAAATCGTACTTTTTATTATACATCACCACTTTTGATGAAGATAATGTATTAGGGAGGATCATGCATGTATAGAGGACGGGAAGGGAAGTCCCTCATCATGCAGCTCATGATGTCTTTACAATCTACGTACGTGGCACTACGTAGTACGTACTCTTGATATCACAAAAGTTCATGCAACCTATATATGATCCGGCCTCTCATTTTTTCTTCAGTCCTATAAAAAAATATTCTATAATTTAACTATTTGTTTCTTTTCCCGGGGAGGGAGAGAGAGAGAGAGAGAGAGAGAGAGAGAGAGAGAGAGAGAAACTCTAGCTAGATCGAGGTTGCATGCATAATTCCAAAAAACTTAAACAATCAGGATAGAGTATTATAATTTAATTATCAAAATGATTGACCACGGATCGAAGGCTATCTTTATATATATATATATATATATATATTAGCTAGCTAGCTCCAGTAGTACTTCATTAAATATACTTCTAAATTTGTCTGCTGCGGATAGACTCTATCCACAATGTCTTCTTTATCAACTTGTGTAAGGAGGAAAGTTGGAAAGAAAACTCGAATCCTACTCAATGTTCATGACTTTAGTACAAAACAACAAAGAGCTGCTAGCTTGTAGCTTAAAAAAAAAAATATTTTTCATGTTAATTATGAGTACTCTATAATTGGGGTAAGTAACAATTTATTAGACGTTTTGCAGACCGATGAACTGAGTGATCAGATTAGACATATGGTTGGTATGAAATGACACTTAATGATACTCATGAAACTGTAAAAATCTATCAGCTGACAATTAACTGGTGATAACAATATATATATATAGATATATATATATACACACACACACACACACAAGCTCATTCGCCCATGAAAAAAACTATAATTTTTAAGCTCATTCATAGATTACAATTATAAAGAGAAAAAAAAAAAAAATCATGTTGCGTATGCTGAGGGTTCTCTATGTGAAAATACTGATAAATTAGGTTCCCTGCTTGGATGGTTCTTCCTTTTTATATATATATATATATATATATATAGCCGAAGTTCCTAGACGAATTCCTATATATATATATATATGCAGGCGCAGATCATGCGACAACCTCCACTCAATTACCAGGAAGCAAGCCATCCTGACATATATATAACGTCATGCATACTTCACTTTTGGGGAGATAAATGGCTTCTCATGATGTAGTGAGCTCAGAATTAAGCACGAAACTAAACAAAGTTGTATGATCTTTTTATTTCAGGTTTTGAAAGTCAGTGTATTTCATGCAAAGTTTGTAGCCATGTCCTATCCTCCCTCGACGTTTTAAGACAACTTGTATATAGATCATGGTTTCGATAGAATCTGGTATATGTGTATATATATGATTATATGGATTTTCCAACAAGTCTCTCTTCCCCTCTAAGAATATATAATATGATACAATAATTGAGAAAATAAGAACTATCTATGGGGTATTCATTGGGCATCAAAATCTGGATATTTGTAGTATGAGAGTTGCAGTCTATCAGAACTCATGAAGATCATGGATTTCGGGAAATAGTTCACTCTCGCGGGATCAAGACCTTTTGTCCCGACCATTGTTGCAATCCTTCCATACTGTCTTTTGGTTTAGAAAGAAACTTTTAACAGTTATATCCTCCAAATAAGTTAACGTTTTGCTAATGGTCAATGGAAACATCATACGAAGAAAGTAATATAAAGGCAATTCTTATGCATATGTTTTGGTTTTTAGGGTAAAAAAAGCAATTAGCTAATTAATTAATCGATTTCGCTCAAGCCGCAAGCGGACTACTTCAAGAAAACGGGCTTATTTGGATCGGTGAGTTGGCCCAAACGATAATGGGTCCCAATCAGCCTCGATAATGACCCAGACAACAAAGAAATTGAATAGAAGTCGATTCGTAACAGTTAGGCCCAAAAGAAAAATGGGTCCTTGAGCACTCTTAATAGATTAGCTAAAGTTAAATGACATTTTTAGTTAATGTGAGATAAATTTAGCTTCAGCTATTTCAATTCCCACATTGAAATAATTATTATTTTTATTATATAACAACAAAATAATATGAGATGAATTTGACTTTAGCTATTCTATTCACATCAAATTCCAACATTGCATATTCATTTATTCATTATATTGTAATAAAATAATATTACTTTAAAAAATATTTAATTTTTTTTAATTATTAATTTATCATATTTTATCATTCTATCTATTATTAGGTGTGGTAATATGTGATATGGCCCGTTAACCCAACACGAACACGATTCTATAAAAACAGGTTAGGGTTTAGCCTTAACGGATTCTCGTAAAAACGGATTGACTTGTTAAGACACGATTACTTAACAGGTTGATAACGAGTTAATCCATTTTCACCCGTTATGACCTATTAAGAAAGTTAAAGTATCAATTATACCTAAAAATAAAACTGTTAGAATTTTAATTTCGATATTTTTATTATTTGAATTGTAATTTTGAACTTATAGTTAATTATATATATTTTTTATAAATATTGTAATTTTAACATTTATATAAAATTATACTAAATTTACCTAGGTCAAATGGGTTAATTTCGGGTTTGTTCATCCTATTTACATAAACGGGTCAAAACGGATTGATATGGTATGACCCGTTATATTAATGGATCCTGTTAGGGTTTGAGATTTTGACACGATAAGCTTAACAGGTCGGGTTATGATTGACTCATATAGTTTAATATACATGTCTTGACACGATACGAATATGACCCGTTAATATGATTTGACACCCCTACCTATTATATGTGAATTAGTAATAATATTTTAATTAAATTAATATTGTTTCATATGAAGTAGATAAGAAAGAGGAAAGATAAATAATTTAAAATATATTTGGTCTATCTACTGTAACTTTTAAATTTGAAAAATATTTTGAAAGTCACTGTAGCTAAAGTCCAATTATTTGAAATTTAGCTAATCCATTATAATCATATTTTGTTTTTTAATAACTAAATACTAAATGAATTTAGTTTTTAGCTAATCATTGAGAATGCCCAAAATACTCCCAATCCACTTTTGAATAATGACTGGACATGCCAACTTCTCAGCCCCCTCACGAATTTTGTTCTCTTTTGTTCATCTCTCTTGATTAGAAGGATTTTGTATAGGGATTTATTGTACATCAACTATTATTTATTCTTACATTTTACATTTATAGCTTTTTCATAGAGTGGATAAGTGTTTTTCATAAAATGTAAGGTAGTAAATAATGACTAATGAAAAAATTTTTTCTTTTATATATTTCGTATTAAAGGAAGTAGATTGGAGAGTTGTAGTGTTTAGTGGCTTCTAAAATATTTTAAAATTAGATATTTATACCAAACTTTTAAACTTGAAAGTAATGTAACTTGCCATTGCTTCTATCATAATCTTTTCATTATCTCATATTATGATTGGAAATTATTTATTATATTTTACTAGTGAGTCTATTATTTAATACCACATCTAGAAATATTGAGAAGATAATAATAAAATAATGATAAATAGATTTTTCTTGTTTGCTTTTCTATTTTTTCAATTATAAATATTAAAAAACTTGTACAAAAGTATAAAAGGAATCCCATAATCAAATTTTTCGTGAACTCCGTCCATCCGTCGAGACGTATTGGAGTTGAACTGAACTGAACTGCAGCGCCTCAATTTGCAAGAATGAAATCCGCAAAAACCCCAGAGCAAGGTGCCAGCTTTCTGGAAATGACTCCAAGCTGGTGGATTGATCTAATGCACAAATCCAAAAAAAATGGCTTCAATCATTGTGTCTGATTCCAGAGCCTACCTTGACCAGTGGTAGATTTCAGGACAATGAAATGTAAACTGATGTATAAAACAAATACATAGAAAGAAACAGGATAGAAAAAACAGCGAACAATTTGAACCTAAAATTATAGTTTCATAACAACAATGGTGTGATTCACAGTCCATGCATGTTGGTAAACAAATCATGATTTATTCTTGGAATTGGCACAAAATGCAAGTAATATATAACTAACTACATTCAACCTTGGATGCTGCTTAGGAGACCAACCAAAAATAACCCACTATACTCGAATAATAAAGTATATCCGCACCACATATAGCCTAATCAAGAACCCTTCACACAACAGATTATTATCCAAATAAATGGTTAGATTATGCTAAAAAATGATAATATGAGATGAGTCGAACTTGAGAAATATGGCCTTTTGAAAATACTAAACCAACATCTTAGAGTTTACAATAAATGCTTGGTTAAGTTCCAAATGTGAACTTTGAGGTGCTATATTTCTTATTTCTTAATTTTTCTAGTTATTAACCTTGGATAATTTGGTTTTTTGACTTTTTATTTTTCTAATTTTGAAAATCAATGATGATGGAATATTTCTAAATGATTCGGCCTCTAACCAACTAAAATGGTCATTGCAAAAATGTGAGAATCAAAAACCTACATGATCATGTCATTTTTTATGATTATTTTTATTTGAGCTTGTTGGTATTCATTGTAGGTAAAACTTAGACACAATCCAGAACTGGTGCAATTCCCTCCTACAGCATTGCCACTACTTTGATCCCTATGAATATCTCTAGGAAATTTGATAGAATCCTTACAAAATTTTGGTGGGGTTTTGATCATCATAAAAAACACAATTACACTCCAAAGTCCAAGAGCTTTATTTGTAAGCCAAAATCAGTTGGTGTTAAACCCCATCTTGTTCTTAGCCTTCAAAGTTATTTGCATCGCAACGAAGAAAGAGACAGAACCTAGAGTTTCCGCTCTAACACCATGTTGCAAATTAAAGGAAGAAAGATGAGGATGTAAAACTATTTGACATAGAGAAGAAATTTATTCTATGTTCAGTATGAATGGAGTTACAACATGTCTCTGTTTTTATTCATGTAAAAGGCTAAAGGCTGTAAATGTCAAAGAAGTAGAGTAATTAACTAGTAGCTAACTATTATTTTAAGATAAATATATTTTTATAAAATAATATTACTTTTATAAATTATGTTATAAAAATATCACTTATTCACAATATAATTACGTAAAATGTTATAAAAAATATTATGATTTTCATACATTTATGTTGGAAAGCTTGTCAACATGTAGTTTGCTCTATATATTAGCCCCACCACCAGGCACCAACAACCTTTAGAATTTTCTATTCCACGTATGAGGTGCAAAAAACATCAATTTTGCATTACATTTAACAATGTCCCTAGCATGTCCGTGACATTTTTATAAAATAAAATAAGAGAATGCAAGAAATTGGATAAGATCGGGGTTACAAATATAATGAATAAAAATAAACAAATAATCGATTCAACAAAATAGATCCAGGGTCATGTTTTTTCAACCAAACCGAGGAGGTGACTGATAAAATTGCGGTGTGAGGTCCGTCATTCTTATTATATATATTCTAGAAACATACAAGAATAATTTATTCATTATACCCAGTAATGTAAAAGCTAGAGAAAATAAATTACATGCATACCCAATAATCACAGTTCATGAGTTTCTTCAAAGTATAGAAAAGCGAAATAAAAAAGGGAAAAATTAACAACATGAGCACTGCAAAGCAACCCATTTCTTAAAATCCAAAGTGCATCTAACTTTAAACACAACATAAAAATATCTATACAAATTGAGCAAGAGATGAACATACCGTAGGTTTCGGTGTAGAGAGAGATGGGGCAAACGGCGACGGCTAGGGTTTCACCTTTAGCAAGGTTAGTGTTTCACTTCCAAAAATGTTCAATCCTTTGAGGACTTGAGTGAAATGAGAGGCTGAAATGTGAGCTAGGGTTTCAATTTCAGAAAGGGCCTTCGAGATAGATGAGTGTGAGAATCTGAGAGTGTGATGTCAAGGCTCGAGGGTGAGGTTAATTCGCAGGGGTTGCAAAAACGACGCCGTGCAAAAAAAAAACATCCGGTTATGAAAAACTGAGTTAAAAACCGGATTCGGGTGGGTAAGAATTTTTTATTACCCGCCCGGGTTTAATCTGGGTGGATAACCGCCCGGATCCACCCGGATTCCGGATTTCGGACCGGACCGGAAAAAAATCTGACTCGGTTCTACACCCTTATTGACCACAATATATTTGCTATAATGTCCATCCGGCCCAACAATTGCTGCTATCTCTGTAGTATTTGATCATGCAGAACATGAAGAGGTTTCCCAAACTTGTATAGATGGATTCTTAGCAGTTGCAAAGATTTCTGCATGCCATCATCCAGAAGACGTACTGGATGATCTAGTCGTGTCTCTCTGTAAGTTCACCATTCTCTTGAATCCGTCATCTGTTGAGGAACCTGTGTTGGCCTTTGGCAATGACATGGAAGCAAGAATGTAAACTGTGGTGGTTTTCACCATTGCCAATAGGTAAGATGATTACATCCGCAGAGGTTGGACTAGGAGATCCTCTGGATTGATGGGTCGGTTCAGTCAGCTCTTATCACTTGATACAGAGGAGCCAAGATCCCAACCTACTGAACAACAACTTGCTGCTCATCAACGCACCCTTCAGACAATTCAAAAGTGCCACATTGATAGCATATTTACCAAAAGTAAGTTTCTGCAAGCTAAATCTCTATTTCGACTTGCACAAGCACTCATTTGGGCTGCTGAGCGACCTTAGAAAGGGAACAGCTCTCCGGAGGATGAAGATTCAGCAGTTTTCTGCCTGGAGTTGCTGATTGCTATTACCCTGACTAATAGGGATCAAATTGTGCTTCTTTGGAAGGGTCTTTATGAGTACATATACAATATCATACAGTCTACTTCAATCCCTTGTGCCCTCGCGGAAAAAACCGTTTTGGGCTCCTCCGGATTTGCCAATGGCTACAAAGAGAACCCTGCTGACGAACTTTTAAGGTCACTGCAACTTGTATTGTAGCTTGATGCCCGGGTTGCTAAGGCATATTGTGAGCAACTTACACAGGAAGTCAGTCGCCTTGTGAAAGTAAATGCCTCTCACTTCAGATCCCAATTGGGGTGGGGTACGATTACATCCCTACTTTCCATCAAGAGCCGATAACCTGAATTCTTCTAAAGTAGAAGTTGATGCACTGTTATTCATAATGTATGATGGAGCTCACTTGTTTCCAGACAATTATGTGCTTTGTGTACTTACGTCAAGGCAGTTTGCTGAGTACAGGCAGGAAGGTCTGTTTGTGCAATTGATCTCATGGCAGGTTCTGTGAATTGTTTAGCAAGGTGGGCTAGTCAGGCCAAGGAAGCAATGGGGGAGGAGGAAGCTTTGAAAACGTCTCAGAATATTGAGGAGATGTGGTTGAGGCTTTTTACAGGGATGAAGGAAAGTTTGTCTGGACCAGAGAAATCATGCTATTTATCATTGCTAAAATGCTTGACAGAAGTGGATGAGATCCACCTTCCGAGTGGTTTGTGGTTCCAATGTTTTGACATGATGATCTTCAGGTTGCTTGAAATTGCACAGGGACACTCTCAATAGGACGATCGAAACATGGAAGGCAACCTCACCCTTGCCATGAAGCTCTTTTCAAAAGTGTTTTTACAGTTAACGATCTCTCACAGCTGACTACATTATGAAAACTATGGTTGGGTGTTCTCAGCCGAATGGAATAATATTTGAAGGTTAAACTTAGAGGGAAGAGAAGCGAGAAGCTTCAGGAGCTAGTTCCCGAGCTCCTAAAGAACACTGGTTGTTCTGAAATCAAGAGGAGTGCTTGTGCCGAGAAGCATTACGGCATTAGTCGGAGATAGCTTGTGGGAGCCAACATGGCTACATGTAAATAACATCTCTCTATCGTTGCAATCTGAGGTGTTCCTCGATCAAGATTCCGAGGCAGCATTGTATGAGCGGCTCAAACGGGGGGGAGGCCCTGTTTCTCCAAATGAAAATTGCCTGTAATTTTTGTATCAGCTTGGCTCATGAAATAACCTAAAAATTTCCGCTTCTCACTTCTATGTAGTATTTACCCATCCTTGTATCGAAGTGTTCTTCGGCTTGAAACTTTTCTTTAGTACCGGACTTCTGCCGTTGCTTTAAATAACAACTGTAGCAAAAAAGATTAAAAAATAAATGAGATTTAGTTTCTTAGAAGGAAATTATAATACCAGGACTGCCGATCGATTTTCATCGCTGATTCTTCCGGTTTGGGTCCAAGCAGTATATACATCATAATGCACAAGGTTACCCCCTGCCCTCTGCTTTTACTCCCTTCATCTTTCCTCTCTTTCCCACAATTACGTGAAAAAAAAAATCACGATCCAATTTTATACTCCAAGTCCAAGTAATACCCTCAACCATATATGATATTAAATCCAATCATAAAATAGTGCTACTGTTAGTAATATGATACAATCGTTACAATAAATCAGCCTCAAATTCAACCCAACGAAAACTGCAGCTCTTAGCCAGCCTCTTACAGAAGCAGCAAATCCGCTCCCCCTGTTTAAAAGTGATGGTTTACTGGGGGCAATGAAATATTATTAATTAATTGCATAGCAGTGTATCACGCGTTGCGTTTCCAGTTGTTGGATTCACCCTGATAACAAAAATGCGGTTAATAATGAATAACGCCAATAATTCAGAAGGCAAATGTAAAGGAAACTATATATTTACCCGTCTGCAACTTTGCATAGGTATTCTCGTTGATCTTCTCTCAATGGAACATCCGTGAAATCTGAGCAAACTCGGGAAAAATCAGTAAAAAAATGATTCATTCATTCCCTCTCAAATGAATTGGCCAAATCTGACATCAACTCTAAGAAAACAATGTTAAGCAGGGTTTGTACATACCAGCCCCTGTTATTTTTGATCCCTTGAAAGATGTATTTCCCGTAGCCAGAGCACCTTCCAAGTTAGCATTGCTCAGGTTGGCCTGAAGAAAATGGTTCTCACAAACACGACATACTCGGAGGGAGAACGGACACAAACATAGCAACTAGTATTTCCTAGAGAAATTGAACCAGACACCAAAATATCGAATCAAGATACCTTGGTCACATTTGCCAAGGAAAAATCTGCACCTCTGAGATCAGCGTCCGAAAGATCAGCCCCTTTGTGGAGATAAAAAAGACACTAAATAATTATTATAAATCTACGTAATAGAATAATTTGACTGTCATAGTAAGACTGTATCATCATCAATTAATTCAATTTGATTGTGATTATACTTTGCACTTATGGCTTAGTAATCTAATACTACAACTCTTCCAAGTCGTCTCACCCTGCCTACATTATCACACAGTACTTACTAAAGATGTATTGGAGCATGCAGCCTAACAAATTTTCCGAAAAATATCTGCGAATCTATGATACTCGAAGACAAAAGTGTAAGAACACAATGAAGAATTAAATACCTGTTAAATCGGCATCGAAGAAGCTCGCACCAAGTAACTTTGAGCCTTTAAAATTTGCTTGCCTCAGTATTGACTGAAAAATAGACACCAACAAATGAATAAATGTGCAAAACAAATCGCAAATTATATAAAGAAAATGGATTACGACAAAAATATCATGTGCGGCCGGAAAATGAAAAAACAGAGACCGTCTTGAAGTCCTGGCTGATCAAAGTCTTGCCGCTAAAGTCCTTGCCAGTCAGATCTTGTCCCCTCGTCACCTCTTGACCGTACGGACCTCCTCCCTTGAATGCGAGTGCGGGATCGGCCAAGAAGAGAGAAGCAGAGAGGAGAGCCAGCAAGCTTGCCTTGGACGCCGACTCGCCCAACGACAACAGAATCAGATTCCGAGGAGCTGACCGCGGCTTCTTCGGCGCCTGTTCCTACAAAAAAATGAACAAGAATTAGCCAACGTGCGGCGACAGTCGAGCAGTAGACGGACATGTTGCGAGGAGGAAAACAGACGTGTAATTCCATCTACCTGGAGCGTAGGACAGAGGGAGAGAGAGCAAGAATATCGGGGGTGTGGGCTTGAGACGTGAGGGCTACAGGCGAAGGAGACGTTGAGAAGCGCCATTAGGAGCGAAAAGTGACCTTGGGATCTGGCCGTTTTAATCTGAGACTCGGAGAGTGGATAATGAGGAAGAATAATAATAATATAAATAAAAATACCAAGTAAGCTTGGGCCTTGAAGCATAGTTTTACGACACGTAGTGGAAGTGTTTGATAGTGGTCTGGGGTTTTGAACTTTGGGCCGATTACAAAATACGGGCTGGACCTGGTCAGCCAAATTGGCCCGTTTGTTCAACTCGGGTTGAACAAACTCAATCAACTGTCAAAGGGACTGGTACTGGTCGGTGAGGTTCTGTTCAAAACAGTTATATTGAATTGAGCCTATACAAAGAGCAATGTTTGAATTCAAAACAGGTAGAAAAAGGAGGTTTGAATGCAAAAAGCTTTCAAATAATTATAA
>QEOT01009614.1:42488-73254 GCA_003123785.1 Pterocarya stenoptera
CTTGCAAATCCTAGCTGTTTGAGACTTTGGAAATATAAGTACTCAAAACTGCTTGTAACTCCCAGAATGATAGCATCATTTTTCATAATTCCTGTCAAGCCAAAGCCAAATTAGACTGTCGTTCCAAGTGATATAAATATTTTTGTCAAATTAAATATTTCCAAAACTTTTAATTATTTTATATTCAATCCTCCTCCAATCAATAGCATACATATATAGCTACATGGAACTTGGAAGGACCATTAATTACTTCTTTTTTTGGATTAATTAGTGATAACTTTTTTATGGTTCTCATCTTCAAACTACTAACAATGTATCTCTTCATGAGTCCCTCCTTTCATTGACGAGCCAGAAAGTCCGCCACATGATTTCCTTCTCTATATTGATGCTTTATAGAAACACGAAGACCGTGAACCTCCTCCACTAATTGTTCCCAAAAATCCCATAAATACCAAACAGTACACACACCAGAAATGAGCCAGCCCACCACTAACTCCAAATCACTTTCAATACAAATATACTGATATCTCAAATCTTTACACAACCGGACACTACTAATAATAGCCCTTAATTCCGCTTGATGCAGAGGGATCCGAGACAGATGATGCTGAGCTGTCAGATTGCACCTTGATGGCGCTGAGATACCATGAGTTGGCAGATCAGCGCAAAGGCAGGAATTGATTGTGATATGTTCCTCATTGGGGCCGTTTTGAGTGTGTTTCAGTCTTTTGGCCATAACTTTGGCTATGGGTGTCGGAATCGCACATAAGACTCCAATTCGGAAAGCTCCTTTCGACGTGCACGCTATACCTTTTTTTCGACCTCAAATTCTGCTGTTTTCCCTTCCGAATCACTAGTTTTAGTTATTTTTTACTATTTATGGTAATTTTTCGCTTGTCAGTTAGGAAGTCGTTTTAAATCTGATTTGGGCCGGATTTTTTGCAGATTGCTTATTTTATTTTGAATTTCAATTTAGAGTGACTTCCGAGATTTTGCTATTTTTGGCAAAATTCGGATAAACACGATTTTTGGCTATAACAGTCCGGCTTGTGGACTGATTTCGGGATTTTGTTGAATTTTATAATATTCCGTTAAACCCTAGAGACTTTTCTCTGGTTTTGGGCGAATTTTCTCCTGTGAATCATCTGTTGGAACTAGCCTACAGGATAATCGCTATCCTGTCCGGCGTCACCACTCCACTGTTTGTACCCATTTCAGATTTTTCAGAGAGGGCTGCCAACATATTCCCAGCTGAATCTCGGATAATTCCTTCCTCACCCCAAGAACCTGGATTCCCTCTACAAAACCCATCAACATTCAGCTTTAACCAACCTACAGGAGGCTTTTCCCAACACACTATGGTTGGACTTCTAGCCTTCAACTTTCTAGTTTTAACTTTTAACTCTTCCAAAATTTTCTGATCTGCGTAAGGCAGAGCTCCCATCACACCATCCGCTATTTTTGCAAGCCAACATCTCATAGCTAACCAAATCGCCTTCCCTGATTCTTGCTTATCCTCTATTCGGGCTTTACAACGTCGAAGCTAGAGCCTCCAAGAGATAACCATCAACAATAAACCAATCACTATTCCTTTCTGTGTAGCTTTTTTTGCCACTCTAAACCACCTACTAATCTTCACCCTCCATGGCTCATCAACCACATTCAGGATCACCATTACCGCTGCTGCATTCTTCTATACCATACTTGCGATTGACCTAGTGCTCAGCACATGATCCATGGTCTCCTCTATTTTTTGCATGCAATAGTTATATCCTGAGGCTACCAGAATTCGTAGCTGCCTCCCTTTCATCAAAAGGTAGGCAAGAAAACAAAGCTTTCCACACACACAGGGACACTCTCTTAGGCAGTAGTTTGTGCCATACCCACTCCATCCACTGCAACCTTTTACTCTTAAAACCTCCCACACCGAGGCTGTTGAAAAATTACCATTTATAGTAGGCTTCCAAACAAAAACGTCATGCCCGACTCTCTGCTTTACATTCGACAACAGAATCTCATTCGTCTTCCTTCCCACAACCAACCTTTCTAGCATGTTGGCATCCCATTCCCCTGTATCCCAGCATTCTTGTACCTTTAACACAAGTCGAACAATCGTACTAGGGAGATTAACAAGGGGACTGCTACTCAACCACTTATCGAACCAGAAAGAGGCTTTACCATCTATAACCTTTACATATGCATTTGCATATACCTCTAGGAAAACTTTTAAAATTGACTTCTAGAATCGAGAATCCTTTTGAGTAGAATATACCAGCACCATGTGACTGATTCTCACATACTTTGCTTTAAGGAAACGCATCCACAGATTATCTACCGTCATAAGTTTCCAAGCAAATTTCATATGAAAGGATCTTTGAACTTCATCAAGGTCCCTGACCCCTACTCCCCCTTCAATAACTGGTTTGCAAATCTTGGACCAAGCACACTATTTCTTCCTTTCCTTTCCATTACTCTCACCCCAGAAGAATGACGACAGACACGAATTTATCTTCCTTTCCACAACCGATGGCACTACCAGAACCGCAAGTGTATGTGTCGCTATGAAGATAGCACATTCCGAATAAGAATGAGGCGATCTTCTTGAGATAGAAGGCTCATCTTCCAGCTCGCCACCTTATCACGAATTTTTTAGACCAATGGATCAAGCATCCTAGCCGTGAGACGTCCCGGACTCAAAGGTGCTCCAAGATAAGTCGTAGGGAATTTACCTTCTGCAAAACCTGAAAGGTGGAAAAGGCCCCTACCTCTTGCTCTAGTAATCTTGCTTGATAAAAATAACGCTGACTTATCTTTGTTAATAAGTTGCCCAGACCATTTTTCGTATACCTCCATCATTTTCATAAGCATCTTCAGAGATCTTTTTTCCCCATTAGTAAAAATCAACAAGTCATCCGCATACAATAAGTGAGATATTAACGGCGCTCCCCTCAGATGATAAAATTTCCCAACTCTCCCATCCTCAAAATTTTTTTCTTAAAAGCCGAGAGAGAATTTCTTCCATTAATATAAATAAATAAAGCGTTAGCGGATTGCCTTGCCGAAGACCCCGTTGTGACTTGAAACAACTCTTATAAGTACCATTCATCATAATTGAAAACCATGTGGATGAAATGCATTCCTCTATCAATTTACAAATACGGTTAGAAAACCCAAAACCCTCGAAAACCCAAGGCAAGAACCGCCAGTCCACCTGATCATAAGCCTTAGCCATATCTACTTTTAAAACCACATTTCCCCCTTTACTCTTCTTGTTAATAGAGTGAATCATTTCCTGAGCCATCGTAATATTTTCAAAAATACTACGACTAGGGATAAATGCCCCTTGCCCTGGAGAGATAATTTTTGTCAGGCATTGCGTCAATCTTCCTACAATAATTTTTGAGAGAATCTTATAGGCTACCAAGCATAAACTAATAGGCCTAAATTTTTCAAAGCTTATGAGATTCTTCACTTTAGGAATAAGAACTAAATAAGAAGAAGTGAAGACTCAGGGAAGTGTCGCCCAACGGAAAAAATCCTTGGCAGCTTCCAATAAATCATCTTTCACACAATCCCAACACGACTCATAAAATCCCGAACCAAAGCCATCGGGTCTGGGGCTACTATCTTTCGAAATTGACTTAAGAGCCAATTTCATCTCCAATTCCGTGGGCTCGTGTACAATGCACTCATTTTCCTCTTCCGAAATCACCGTTGAAATCAATGTTCTCAAGTTAGGCATAACAGTAAAATTCTGTTCAGATAAAAAATGCTGAAAGTGAAACACCTTTCGCTCGTGAACTTCTTATGGAGAAGTCAAAACCAAACCATCCTCCAACCTCATAGAGTCAATCATCGAAGAATTCCTACGCTGCTTAATAATCGTGTGAAAGAATTTGGAGTTTCGATCCTCTTCCACGCAACTCCTCTCTTTTTTTCCAAAAATCCAGCTCACATTTTGTAGCTAGGAACTCTGCTTCCACCTCCTGATCAAACCCAATCTGCAATTGATCTTCTAGAAATAGAAGGCAAGTCTCTAGTTCCCTGATCATAACATCCACCCTTCCAAATACGTCTTTATTCCACCTCTTCAATGCACCCTTAGTCTTTTTTAAACTTTGATGCTAACTTTCACATTCCCACACCTTTGACTGGCTCTGACCAAACCTGTTTCACAAAATCATAGAAATTGTCATGGGTACTCCACATATTTTGATGCCTGAAAGTAGGAGGCCCATATCTCAACGAAGGCTTTGAGAGATGAATTAACATTGGCTTATGGTCCGATGTCTTTCTTTCCAAATATTCCAAGCAAGCCGAGGAATAATTATTGATAAACAGTACATTCACTACAGCCAGATCTAGCTTCACCCATCTCCTAGTCAGACCCACATGCCCGTTAAACCAAGACTACAGCCACCCTGTGACTTTAATTCTACCACCTCACAATTATTCAGACAATTCTTAAACTCTTCCATAGCAACCAAAGGCCTAGGCTGCCCCCTTATTCTTTCCCCATCCTCTCTAATAATGTTGAAATCCCCTGCAATAATCCAAGGATTTTGAACCAACTGTCAATGCTTCCAAGTCAGATCAAATCCCCCTACAATAAATAAAAGAATATTTCGCATAAACAAATGTTACTAGCACTTTGGACCCATCAATAATGACCCCAACCCGCAATCATTTGATCTAACATACTCTCCACCTCAAAACCATCCTGCCCATTCCACATAACCCAAATTTTGCCTCCCATTGCTTCATTTGAGCAATAATTAGCAAACTCTAAAAACTGTGCGAAGCAAAACATCAAATCTTCCTTCATGAATGGTTCCGAAATGACCAACAAAGATATTGAAGATTTCCTTACCAACCTCCTCAATCGGTTCTTCGACGCACCTATACCACGCACATTCCACACCATCATTTTGTCCGTCATAAATCTAGTCTAGCAAGACGGGTAATAACCCGTTGGGATTGTCTCACTCTGTTACTGGGATTTCCTACCACTAGGCTTCTATTTAGAGTACCCTCAGAATCATATCCTTTATTCGAAGCCAACCCAAGCAGTCTACTCTCTTGCTCAAAGCCAACTGAAACTGCTCTAAATCCAATCCCTTCTTGTCAACCACGCACTAATTCTCCAATTCGAGAATTTCAGACACCAGGCTCATCTGGCTATTATCATCATCACGAGGTGGAAGCATCACCTCATCACTCCACCAGGCAGTCTCCTCACGAAGAGACAGCACCGGACACCTATCTGCACCAATAGTTTCACTAAAAGGCTTGCGAACCTCTCCCTCCTCTATCTTAACAACGACCCCACCCTGCTCACTATCAATCAACGGACAATCCTTACCCACTGCTATCCCCTCTGGAACCTACCTTCCCCACCACATCACCATCCTCATTCTAAACATCATACTGGGCCATCTCGCCCACCTGAGTATTTAGAACATTATTATCATCCTTCCTCCATGCCTCCCCCAACACATCCAACTCCTCATGATGCACATCGTTCTGGGCACTTGCACCAGATCCCTCCCCCATTAAACCCTCTACACAAAGGACCTGAAGCCCTCCATCCTCATTTACAATCTTTTTTCCTTTTCCCTCCACTACAACTACCTCAGCCCCATCTTTAGTATTTTCAGACGTGACAATGGGTTCTACAGATTCCTTTTTTCCATCTCCTTTTTTATCCTTCTTTCCCACCTCCTTCTAGGTTGTAGCCTCACCTTTTCTTCCATCCATCCGAACCCCAGATTGAGACACTTGTTTCGCTTTTGCCCCATCGCCCATCCTACACACAATCGCTGTATGCCCCTGACGATAACACTTGTCGCAATAAAAACCCTAATTCTCATACACCACGTAGTTTTTGACCGACCACCAATGGAAAACCTTGAACAGGCTCCACCTTCAGATCCACTTCGATACAAATCCTCGCCCTTGTAGCACGTGTTTGATACAATGTGGCGTTATCAGTACCAAGAAACTTTCTGAATTGAGAAGAAAGAATCTGAAGACAGTCCAACAGATACAACAGCAATGACAAGCCAGGAAGATAAATCCATTCAGTAGTAATGGAAGGTTCATTCTTTACATCAAAATCCACCGACCAGCTAAATAGCTGAAACTGATAGCCAACCACAATTCTTCCCTCCCTCGCCCATGCATGCAAATAATCCTTCTCATTTGCTAAATGCATATGTACGTGAAATTCATCCATGAAGCTGATCATTGGCACCTCACTAAAACCCACGTCTTAATAATCTTCAATCGCAAGACATCAATGGATGGCTTATTTGATAGGAATTTCAAAACAAGAGTAAACTTCAGATCCTTCGCAGCTTTATCCATCTCAACGTCAGAAAAAAAAAATCCTAATTCCTCATCAATAATCTCAGGCTTCCGTAGAGGCAACCTAAAGTTAGGTTGCGGTAAAGGTCGTGTTAAAGCCTGGGCAAAAGAACGTCTATCGCCCACTCCAGATCCACTATTATCCCATGTAATCAGTTGTCCACCCAGCCTAGCATCTACAGACTTTGGACGAGCCGCCCTCTCACTCCCACCTGCAACCAAAGGCACTGGAGGGCCGCCCATGAGGGGCAGAATGGAACCAAACGAAAGAAACTTACGTTGCCCTAGTAGAGATAAAAAAATTCGCCCTGCCACGTCAGCCCTAATAGCAATCTGGTACAATGGATCTCATTTCAAATAAATGTTTAATATGTCAAAGACATTTTGGGTCACCAATCACCAATCTATTAGTATTCTCTTATAGGAGTATAGAATTTTATTATTTATGCAGTAAATGGAAGCAACAAAATATAACAATTTTGGGCCACAATAACCAAAAACAAAGACTATAGATACAAATAAGACAACTCAAACATTCAAGAGCCACAAAATATAATAGATGGTCAAGAGGCTAGTCTAGGACTAATCCAAGCATGATGAGTTTAACAAACTTGAAATTGAAGAAAAATCAATGCAGACTGTATATATTTATCGTACTAACCAACGACAACAGCCATTAAATAATTTAAAATCATTGGATTAGTGATTTTCATAGAAGCATTGGGTTAATGATTTTCAAAGCTAGATAAAAATCACTGTAGGTCAGTAACTGCTATGGGATTGCAGTTTAATAATACATGTGGGGCAACTCTTTCAATTGTGAGGGAAATGAAAGGTCCATTGTCCACAACGTCTCAAATCTTTATTTAGCAGTTGATGCATGTGGAAACTAGAGTCTACCAATTTTTTTGGTCCCTTCACAGAGATTTTACCTACAAGAATTAACTTTTGTGGTCCCTAACTCTACAACTAGCAATCCAAACTGGGGAACGAGAGGGAGAGTGAAAGAAAAGAACAGAGTAAGCATTACCCATGATAGCTTACAATAGAATGATTGCAAAAGGTAATCCCAAATTAAGAAACAAATGCATTTGCAAAAAATCCATAACAACCTTAAGATCCGCACTACCTTGTGGCTCCAAAACTGGGATTGTGACAATTTCAAACAGCCACATCCCACATAGTAACAAGAAAATGTGTAGAAACTAATGAGAACAAGAAGATGACTATATGTGGTCTAAAAAACAAGATGTAAAGGAAAAAATATTAGAGAACATGATTAGACAAAAATAGTGCTTTCCAGTTATGATATTTTCCAAAAAGATGTCACATTTCGCCTTTTCAATTTGTTTTGCAAGCAGAATAAAAATAAGAACAACTTCCAAAGAAGAGAATGTGTGAAGAATAACAGAAAATCAAATCCAAAAGAAGAGAAAGAAATACTCAAGAACCATGGCAGTGGAAGAAGTAGAGTTGCGACTACTCAGATATGGAAATCAATTCCAACCCACATCGACGGCGGCTTAGATCTGGAATGTGTAACGAACGGCGACCGCAACAACCGGTTCATTCCACGACGGTGACCACAGACGGAATTGTTCAAAGAGTGAGGGGTTCAGCTCGAGCAACTCAGGGACTTGTTTTTAGTTTCCCTCTCTTTTTCCTGCATATTTCAGTCATTTTCTCCCTTTCTTCTTTTTTTTTTTATAATAAAATATCAGTTGATGACCACGTTGTCAGACGGTTCCGCACCGGCGGTTGTATATATATAGAAGAATTGTTTAAAGTTTGAGCGAAGTAACTGAGCTATCGAACAGATCGCGGAAAGTCCAGTACTGATCAAAGGCTAGGAATCTCTACGATTGTTCTTGCTGTATATGCTAAAACACAACCTTATCTCTTTCCTCGACAAGGTAATAAAAGTAATGTATTTTCTAAAGGAAAGAGGTTAGGTAATTATGTTTTAGCATATCGTGGATCAATTTCACTCTTTTCCAACTGCAGTTCTAGGTTTTGCCAACTCCGACAGTGTTGTTCGTTTGTCCATTTCCATGGACCTAAATACCTAATTAGTTTAAGAGACTGCGAAACCTTGAAACATAAAATATACGATTTTACAAATGAACGTGTAATGTGTTTTCGGAACATTATGGACCCCAAATGAATATGCAATATTGTTTTTGTCGTTTGTTCAATTAGACCAGACAATTTGGGTTATGAATTTTAAGATGATCTCATCAATCTGAGTACTTGAGGTAAGTGAACCAACATTCTGTGTAATATTACAGTTTGAGAAGTTGCTACGTACTGGTGTACCTCTAAGCTGTTTCATCTTCTAGGCCGCGGTACTTCATTACTCGTTAGTACATTTACATTTTAGATGCAGAAGATTTTAACTTCCGAGCATCTTCTTTGAGTAATTGTCTTGCCCACTCATACATTTCTTTCCCTCTTATATATGCCCCATTTATATCGAGGTTGGCGTAGTCAGAAGCAAGAACTGTAGTTTTTTCAAGACGTACGTGTGCGGACAGATCTGAAGGTTGGTCGGTAGAAAAAATAAAAAATAAAATCTTAGCAGTGTAAATGCCATTAAAGAGGATTTGTGAGCAGGAAAATGCTTGGCGTGGGCTGGTCCCCCTGGCTCTGGAGATTCTAGACCTCAGTTTTAGAGAGAGCAAGGAAGCCAATTAATTCTGAGTTATGGGCCTGGAGCACAACAAAAAAAAAAAAACGAAAAAAAAAACAGTATTGACCATATTTTCAAATTCATAACAATTTTCCTTGGCAAATCATTTCTCAGATTACTTATTATGGGCAATTACTTCTTCATCATGTATACCAATATCATTTATTTTCTGTAAAATGTAGCTGTCAGATCTGCATGGAAGGTTCAAATACTCCTATTGAATGGATAATGCATTAACTTCGATATTTTTTCTTTTCCAAAATTATGTACCTTTCATTAATTAAGACTGCTCGTCTAATTGGGGACCCATTACAGACCATTCGAGATGAAACCAGAACACTCAAAAAACATTACAAGCATGTTATATATATATTCGCCTATCTGTTTTTTTCTTTTGCTTTCAAAAACAGAACCTTGTTTTTATACGCTTGTGGTAATAAATTAACCCAATTTTAAGTGGAGAAGGATGGAGCTTAAATTCTAGCCTCAAGGACTGGTAAGGACTCAAGCTCCAGCCACCCTAACGCTTGCCACGTGTAATAGAGGGCAATCTTGATTGTGTGGCCGTTAAGAACTCAAAAACCAATCCTCAGGATATCGATTTCTGTACGCTCAAACAGGAACTACTATAAGTCCTTGCGGTACCAGTCCTCATAATTCATCTCGGCCTCCGCCCTCTCTGCATTGGCTTGCAGTGCGTCTCTCAAATACCTACAAGTACTCCTCCCCCGTTCTTTCGTTAACAGCCGTCTGATCGCGGACATTGATGGCTGCAGCCGTCTCCACCATTGGAGCTGTCAACCGAGCACCGGTATGGAGGCTTCACTCCTTATATATTTCTTCAATATGTACACTGCGTAGTACTTACGTATTTGTGTTTCTGAACAACGTGCATGTATGGTCATGCATATAGGCTATGTAGCTAAATTGTTTATGCGTATCAATTTACGCATGTAGAATGAAGACAAGAATCTTTGTGTTTCGATGGCAACAAAGAAAAATTGGAAGCCTTTAAGCAGACTTATTTGGTTTTTTATTATATCAGTATGTATTTAAATTGTTATAAAAAAAAAGTTGGGTTTTGTACTTCTCAATAATGTACCGGGTGGATTATGCTGATGCAGCTGAGCTTGAATAGCACTGGTGCTGGAGCTTCCGTTCCAAGCTCAGCCTTCTTAGGCAGCAGCTTGAAGAAGTTGACCTCTAGATTCAACAACTCCAAGGTTTCCACTGGGAGCTTCAAGGTTGTGGCAGAGGTTGAAGAGGACAAGCAGACCACCAAGGACAAATGGCGAGGCCTTGCTTTCGACACATCCGATGACCAGCAAGACATCACCAGAGGAAAGGGTATGGTTGACTCGCTCTTCCAGGCTCCCACGGGAGCTGGAACTCACTATGCCGTCATGAGTTCTTACGACTACCTCAGTACCGGACTTCGCCAGTAAGAGGACTTATTATCCATGCTCTTCCTCAGATATTAAAATTAGTTATAATTCCATTTTATCTTAAAAGAAGTTGGTTAATTCTGATCGATCATGATCATGCTTCAGGTACAACTTGGACAACAACATGGATGGTTTTTACATTGCACCTGCCTTCATGGACAAGCTTGTTGTTCACATCTCCAAGAACTTCATGACCCTACCCAACATCAAGGTACATATTCAAAACTTTTGGAATATATGTAAGTAACATTATTTTGTATTCTGTAAATTACCCCAAAAGTGGAACATTAATAACCTTTCAAGTACTTTTTTACAGATTCCTCTCATCCTGGGTATTTGGGGAGGTAAAGGCCAAGGGAAATCTTTCCAATGTGAGCTTGTCTTTGCCAAGATGGGAATCAGGTCAGTTCATATTTCTAGATGAACTGATGTTATCCAAGCAAATCCAATGTAATCATCGGTTTAATAAATTAGTGTGATCTCTTGGTCACTTTAAATCAAACTCTCCCATAGAAATGCTTTACTTCTTACACTTTAATCTTAATTTCCCAACAATGAAATTTCAGCCCCATCATGATGAGCGCTGGAGAACTGGAAAGTGGGAACGCAGGAGAGCCTGCAAAATTGATCAGGCAAAGGTACCGGGAGGCAGCCGATATAATCAGGAAGGGAAAAATGTGCTGCCTCTTCATCAACGATCTGGATGCAGGAGCTGGTCGACTTGGTGGAACCACCCAATACACAGTCAACAACCAAATGGTTAATGCAACTCTCATGAACATAGCTGATAACCCAACAAATGTCCAGCTCCCCGGTATGTACAACAAGGAGGACAATCCACGTGTCCCCATCATAGTCACTGGAAACGACTTCTCAACACTTTATGCTCCTCTCATCCGTGATGGTCGTATGGAGAAGTTCTACTGGGCCCCTACTCGGGAAGACCGCATTGGTGTCTGCAAAGGAATCTTCCGGAGTGACAAGGTTGCCGATGATGACATTGTCAAGCTTGTTGACACCTTCCCAGGCCAATCAATCGGTCAGTTAACAATTAGAAAGAATATTTGGTTCTAACTATAGATTAACAACCTTTGGTTCTTCGTATATATTTAAAACTACGTAATTTCTTCAAAAAATATATAGCTCAATATTATTTATGCTATTGATGCTTTGGCAGATTTCTTTGGTGCCCTAAGGGCCAGAGTTTATGATGACGAAGTGAGGAAGTGGATTTCTGGCGTTGGTGTGGATGGCGTTGGGAAGAAACTTGTGAACTCAAAGGAAGGACCTCCAACTTTCGAGCAGCCCCAGATGACCCTCGAGAAGCTCCTGGAGTACGGAAACATGTTGGTCCAAGAGCAAGAGAATGTGAAGAGAGTCCAGCTTGCCGACAAGTACTTGAGCGAGGCTGCTCTTGGAGATGCCAACCAGGATGCTATTAAGAGAGGAACTTTCTAGGGTTAGCTCCTTGATCCTAGAGGCCATGATGGGAGGTTTGGATCCTTCTTTTCGCAATCTTTACGGCAAATTTTCCCTTAAGATGATAGTACACTGATCATGATCATCAGGAAGCGGAGATCACTAGCTAGCTAGCTCGGATCTTCCCCTTCCAGATCCGTTCCCACCCCCCTTGCCCAGTAGTACTCATTCCTAAAATAAAAAGAAGCACATTAAGAGTGAAGACGAAGAGAAAACTATCCTAATTTAATTTTCTTTCACAGGCAAAGCAGCCCATGCAGCAAGTAAAGATTTCCTGTCCTTGAAGGTTGTACTTTGATCCAACTTCTATGAGTGATGATGGGAGGTGCACGTACATTTTCTAAGCCTGGTCTAGGTTAATTTTCGGAGAAACGCTTTTAAAGGATTTTAGATAGACAATAATATTGTTGTTACCGTACGTGTTTGAATGGATTGAATTGGATCCTCTAATTTTGTGTTCTAATCATGTGTAGTAGTGTACTGTTTCCAATCTTAATCGATCCTGATCTCTTCCTAACACCGGGTTTACCCTTTTACTTTTAGTGCCTTTTGCCTCTTGCTCTCCCTTGACAGTTTCCTTTTTAATTAATTAACCACTTGGAGGTTAATTTAATTTCTTCTCAAAAATATAATTTAATTTAATTTAATTAGCTATACTTTTACACACACCCATACTCACACGCTCGCACTGACAGTTAATATAGAAGACCCAATCCAACTAAAGCTCATTCAAGAGATCCAAAACAAAAAAAGAAAAAAAAGAAAAGCCCAATCAGGACCAAAGCATCTGAGCAGCGGCTTGTAGCGAGGGCCCGAGAACCCAAAAAAGCAATAAATCAATAAATAAAGGGTAGCACTACAGCAGGATTCCCAGTCTAGGGATGGACATAAGTATTCATTTGTTTTTTGAAATGAGACGAGATAAATAAAATAAAATTAAAATTAAAAAGTTAAATAAAATATCGTTAGAATATATTTTTTAATATTATATTTGTTTTGAGATTTGAAAAAGTTGAATTGTTTATTTTATTTTGTTTGGGGATTTGAGAAAATTGTAATGATAGGATGAGAGGTTTTCAAAGTTTTAGATTTTGATCTTGAAAACAAATAAGGCCAATTGGCGGACCGGCTGTCGGAGTCCGAAACCAGTCAAAACCAGCAGAAAAACGATCAAGTGGCGGTTTAAAAATAAGGAAACTGACGTTGGACAGTTCAATTTTTGTTTAAACCAAATCCAAACTGTGAAACCAGCCAATTATATATATTTTAAATTATACATATATAAAATGACGCCACTTAATTGAAATAGTGTCATTTTAGTTATGAGTTTTAGTATAAAAAAATTAGATAAAACGACACCATTTTGATTTAGGATTAATAACCGTCAATCTTTTTCTTCTTCCATCTTCTTCTTTTTCTGATTTTTTCCTTTGCATGTCCGCTTCTTCCCACCGACGACACAGTCCGCCGCTCCCCTCCTCTTTCACAGAGACTGACGAACCGCACTAATTCACGTCAAGACTAAAGCTATTGATTTTCTCCAGCCGGTTCTAAGCCTCTTCAACACTCATCGGTGCACCACGTTAGTTTTCAACCCTAATGCCCACGGAGGAATCCTCCTGATAAGGTCATTTCAATTTTTTTGTTCATATATTTTTTTTATATTCTTAAATATTTTTAAAAAAATCACAATATTATTAAAAAATATTTTTATCATTAAATAAAAAATAAAAAAATTAAATCAGAAAAATGTCTAGACCACCTCTCGGTGGGCCAAGCATTTCCCATAAATAATGTCACAGATTTTTCCTTTCCAATGAACTTGAAGGTTCTTCATGAGTTTGTTACGGTAAACGTACGGAACGCATTGCGTTAGAACTAGAACAGAGAAGTCTTGAATCTTGGGAACAGTTGATTTGTGTTCTCACGGGACTAAAAGCTTTAGAAATTAGTTAGGTACTGCTTTATTCCCATGCATTACCAAGTTATACATTACTTCCGTGTTGGATTGAGTTTTTAATTTTTTACAGTCGTATTGCATTGAGTGTAAGGAGATATTAATAATTTAATATCATCGTCAAAGCATGACGTATTTTTTTAATGGTCTTTGTTGACATGAGCCCATGAACCACCTAATCAGACATTTGATCTTTTCTATTATATTAACCCAAACTTCTGTACCATGAAACATGACTAGGACCGGGACCACCCCCAGATCATGCAGGGATATTCGTACAAACTACAAAGGATACTAGGAATTCTTAAGGCTCCTTTTCTTAATTTGGACCATGATATCTAATATATTGATAATAATTGTTGGAGTCGTCCATTATAAAAAAGTTTGGTGGTTAGTTTATAGATGTGAAGAAAAACTTCATTTCTTGAATTAACTTTTAAAGTTAAGAGAGATCCATAATTATGTTATGACAATAACATAATTAAATTTGTATAACTACCGATCAGGGATGAAGTCAAAAGCTCATGATCATCATCAATCGATTCAAGGACGTGAACGCATGTATATTTATTAATTTGTCATAAATTTCCACAATCTTTAGAAAAACATGTCTTTCTTATAGAATTTGTATGTTGAATTTGGGTATTTGCAAACTTTCATGAGCTAAATATATATATATATTTATATATGGAGGAAATTGAAATACTTGGAGGTAAAGGAGAATATTTTAGACGGGTCAAAGACTCGAGATATTTTTATTATTTTCGGGACTTGTGTTTTAAAATATAAAAAAATATTAAATTTTTTAAATATATAATAATTTTTATATATAAGGTTTCCACATGTTAAATACATCAATAAAAAGATTTATAAATAATTTTTTTCTATTTCTAAATGATTTTTTTTTCTCATGTAATCAATCTAACGTCTAGTGAAAACGGAGATGCGAAAAAAATAAAATAAAAAAAACATAAGATTTGAAAGTCCAAGATTTCATTCCCAACTGCCATTGTTTGACACTGGCTGGCCATCTAGCTAATTTCTAACTAGTTGAGCTGTACACGCATCGGACCCTTCCCATTCGTTTCATGAAAAGGAAAAAAACAAAAAAAGAGGCCACTTTACTGTAGGAACTCAAAGCACGTCATTGACAGTCTTATCGAACATGACCATGCTTAATTACGCGGAACGTACCAGCGAATATTAGGTAGAGTACTTGACCAAGTGTCATCTTCTTCTTGAGAATTAATCACTAACTAATTAACAGAAACAATCCTAATTAAACTACTTTTTTTTTGGAACATTATAGTTATGGAATGAAAAATGTCAAACTCCTCAATTTCACCGTTCAATTTTATTGCTCATCTATTTTAATATTATTTTTGAATTAATTACATTTTACCTCTTTAAATTTTTATTTAATTCACAATGTACTTTCAAAACTAATAGTTGCATCAAAGTGAATCCGCTTACTTTCAAAACTTTTCAATCCTCTCATTCCGTCTACTAGCAGTGTCAAATTTAACAAAAATTTCTTGTAAAGATATAATTTTTATCTAATTTATTATCATTGAACATACAAAATATAAAATAATATATGATATCAATTAATAATAAATCATAAATTATTAACCATTTATAAAATTATTTGATACCTAAGTTGCAAGTAAGTATGAATAATCTATGTACACAATGACATTAATTATTTGATATTCATTAACCATATACAAATTACTAAAAAAATTATTTAAATTACTAAATTAAAATTAATTGAATTATTAATGTGGATTATGTAACTAACTCATTAAAAAAATATTTTACTATAATTATATTTATAATGTTGATAGTTATAACTACTTACTAACTTCGATTTTACTCTTTCGTATGCATAATTATTAATAATACCTTACATTTTATATATAGTTAATGATTTATGATTTATTATTAATTGATAACATATATTATTTTATATTTTATATGGTTAATGATAATAAATTAGATAAAAATTATATCTTTGCAGTGAATGTTATGTACATGAGCAGCACGTGCAATGAATTTTCGTTAGATTTGACGCTGTTGGTAGACAGAATGGGGGATTGAGAAGTTTTGAAAGTAAGTAGATTCACTTTGATGCAATTATTAGTTTCGAAGGCACATTATGAATTGAGTGATAGTTCGATGGGGTAAAATATAATTAATCTTTTTTTTTTTACTTAATAGTTAAGGATAGGGGTGCTCATCCGGGTTCCAACCCGGGAACCCGGGTACACCCGGACCGGAACCCGGGTTTCAAACCCGGGCCGGAACCCGGATGAATCCGGGTTGTAAATCCAGAACCCGGGTTTACAATCCGAAACCCGGTTTTTTTTTTTCTTTTTTCTTTTTTTTCCTTTTTTAGTCTATGTTCATGAGCTTAATAGTTATGATGTAACTGATGTTATTATTTACACTTTCAAAATTATTTAAGTGTAATAATAACAAAAATGTGGTCTATATACTATTTTTTAAAACAAAAATGTGGCCCAAGTTTTTCTTTTTGTGTTTTTTTTTTTTAGAACAAAACCTTCAGATTTTTGAGAAAAATAATGTACTGAAGTCTGAACATCTTGATATTTAGAAAAAAAAAATAGAAAGAAAGAAAGAAAAAAAAAAAAACCAGGTTCCGGATTTACAACCCGGTACCCGGACTGGGTCAACCCGGGTTTAGCAACCCGGGTTCCGGCCCGGATTTGTTCCGGGCCGGAACCCGGAACCGGAATCCGGGAAACCGGATTCAGGACCGGGCCGGGAAAAAACCCGGTCCGGATGAACACCCCTAGTTAAAGAAGTGACTATTAATGAAATTGTGTATTTTTTTTTCTTAATGATTAAGAATATTAAAAAAATACTTAAAAGAAAATGAAAAAAAAAATGTATAACTAAGCGGCTCGCTAGCATGATTCTTCTGAAATTATGGTCCTTGACGTCCAGTTTTTTTTACGTACAACCAACATTATGAGTTAAGCTATGCTTGGAGGGGACAGATTCTGAAGAATTATTGTGGTTGGTTAATTAAAAAAAACTTGGGCTTTACATTTATATAATATAATATAATAAAAAAATTGGTGATTTCCATTTATATAATATATTATAAGAAAAAACTAGTGCTTGTTTTAAATCATACAAAAATTTTTAATTAATATATCAAAAGTACCTTTGAGATTTTTATTTTTTATTTTTGAAAATTAGATCTTTATTGCATCACATTATTCTATGGCCCGCAACCATTACATTAAACAGAGAACTTGATCTATGGCATTCAGCCATTATCTGAGACATAATACAAGGATTGCTATGATCAATCTCTGTAACCTCATTAGTCATTACATATGCATAAACTGCTTGTTGTGCTAATTGGTGAGTCACTTGATTTGCATTCCTCTTACCTTGGTGGATTTCCTAGTTTGTGTCAACCAATATAGTATGAACATCTTTCACAAGGCAGCTAAGGATACTATTTTGTTGTGTATGTTATCTCATTGCATTCACAACTTGAGTTGAGTCTCCTTCAAAAATCACATTCTGTAAACTAAGTTCTTTACAGAAAATTGCAGCTGAAACTAAACCTCTAGCTACTGTCATGGTAGAATGTGAGCAAAAAAGTAAGGGCTGCATTAAGGAAGTTAGTAAGTCTCCCTCACTGTCTTTAATTATCACCCCCACCCCTATCCTATTACCTGTTTCTCTTACTGCTTCATCCCAATTCATTTTGATCCAATTTGCATATGGAGGTTTGCAATGAATAGTACTCTATTGATTTGAATTGAGTCTCGACTTGAGTTGCTTAATCAATATTTGTTGAAAGTCCTTATATGTCTGTGTAGCTCTAGTAACCAAGATTGAGGGGGTGAAAAATTATCATCAAATAACAGCTTATTCCTTATTGTCCACAGTGATCTTGTTATCTCTGCAAAGAGGCTGATCTCTGTTGTACTTATTCTTTGAAGCATTTGCATGAAGATGGCTCCAAAGTCTTCTTGTGTGATTGCAACTTTTTGAAACTTTGTGCTTCCTAGCATCCATGCATCCTGTGCAGATAAACAAGTCCATAGATATGGCCTGGAGTTTCTTCTGCTTGCTGACAGATTGAACATAAATGGTTAGTGACAAGTTTCCTCTTACATAAGTTTTGTTTGGTGGGTAAAGCATCTTGACATGCACGCCACATTATCACTTTTACTGAATTTGTAGTTTGCATTTGCCAAATCTGCTTCTACAATTCTCTATGCTCCCCCTCTGTTGAAGTTTCCCCTTTATTAAGATGATGCTTCTGTTTGCATAGGTGATAAACACTCTTGATTGAGAAGTAACCATTATTAGTGTATTTCCATACCAATGTGTCTTCAAACTTGGTTTGTGCTACAGGTAGCTTTAGGATTTCCTTCCTCTCTTCTTTCTAAAAAATATCTTTAAGAAGCTGAACTTTCCACAACCCAATTTTAGGATCAATTAACTCAGCTACTCTTGTAGTTGCTGGTAATATCTTTACAAGAGACTGTATGGTACTTGATCCCAGATTTGGAATCCATATGTTCTGCCATACTTTTATCTCTTCTCTATTACCAACTCTCCATATCATGTCTTCCTTAACTATATTAATAGCTGAGCTAATGCTCTTCTATGTCAAGGACGGTTTGGAACTTGTTTTAGCCTGTAGAATAGAACCATGTGGAAATAGACAGCCTTGAGAATTCTAGTTGCTAGAGTTGTTGGATTAGTAAGCATTCTCCAGACGTATTTAGCCAAGAGAACAGAATTGAAGCTCACTAAATCTTGAAAACAAGCCCCCCAGTTGCTTTGCTTTGTTTTTGCTCAAACAGTCCCAATTTTTTCAGTAAATATTTGCATTTTTATCTTGAATGCCCCACCAAAAACTAGACATGAGAGACTTAAGCTTGTGACACAGGATCTTAGGTAGTAGGAACACACTCATACTATATGTAGAGATGGCTTGGAAAATAATCTTAATTAAAATATCCTTGTCAGCTTGTGAGAGGAATTTGACCTTCCAATTCTCAATCTTCTTACTCACTATTTCAACAATTCCTTGAAAAGCTGTGGGTTTTTACCTTCCTATGAAATATGGCAGCCCTAAATATTTCTCTATATTTGATGAGGCTCTCAAACCAGCAATCTGCATATGTAATTCCTTGTAGCATGCTTAGTATTGTTGCTGAAATATAAGAAAGTCTCGTCCCTGTTAAGTCTTTGTCCAGAAGCCTACTCATAATAGTGTAGAATCTGGTTTAAAGAGACTCGCTCTTGCATATTTGCTCGACAAAATAGCAAGCTGTCATTAGCAAAGAACAAATGGCTCATTTTAATCTAATCCGTTGTAATTGGAACCCCTGAGACTATCCATTTCTGTTCTGCCTCCTTAAGTTTTGTTGTTAACACCTCAACATATATAATAAACAAGAAAGGTGATAAATGACATCCTTGTCTAAGTCCCCTAGTAGGTTTCAAAACTTCTTGAGGGACACCATTTAGTAAAACAAAAAATGAAGAGGATGTGATATATCTTTGAATTAGGTCAATCTACCTTACATCAAACCCCATCTTTAACATGGCCTATGTGAGAAATTCTCATTCTATCCTATCATAAGCCCTGCTCATATTTAATTTCAGTGCCATATAACCCTTTTGTCACTTCGTCTTGGTTCTCACCATGTGCAGAGTTTCATAAGTAGCCAAAATATTATCAAAAATTAATCTTCTAGGAACAAAGACATACTAATTTTGAGAAATAATTGAGGAAAATATCTGTTTGAGTCTGTTGGCCAACAGTTTAGTGATAATTTTGTAAAGAACATTACATAGACTTATAGGTCTATATTCAGTAATGTTCACGGGATTGTTACATTTTGGGATCATCACTAAAGAAGTGAAGTTGGTAGCAGCCATGTCCTCATCTGAATTTAAAAAGGATAGAATTGCCTCACTTACCTCATCCCCCACCACAGGCCAATAGTTTTGGTAAAAACAGGCCCCATACCCATTTGGACCAGGTGCTTTGTATGAGCCCATTTGCAAAACTTCCTCCTCAATCTCTTCTTTTCTGAAAGGTGACAAGAGAAACTCATTCATCTGCTGAGTAACCTTTTTAGTAATTGTATTGAGAGAAGCTTCCATATGTCTGGGATGAGAATTTGCAAATAACATTTTAAAGTATTTAGTAAAAGCATTCCCAATCTGCCTGGGATCTGAAAATGTCCTTCCAGTGTCATCAATGATCTTGGATATAGTATTTCTCTTATTTTTCTTACTTGCACATAGGAAATAGAATCTTATATTCCTATCACCTTTCTCTAGCCAATTCTCTTTAGCCCTTTGTTTCCATTTCACATGCTCTCTTTCAAACTGATCATCTATTTCCTTTCGTAAGCCTTTGAGTTGCTGCACTAATTTAGCTGTAACAGATTGTTGCAATGCTTGCAGTGTAACTCTTTTCTGCTTTAGATTTGCTCCAGAATTGAATTCCTTTTTATAGCTCCACTGCTTTAAAACCTACAAGCAACCTTCAAGTTTCTTTTTAAATTTTTGTTAACCCTTCATGGTTCTCTCATTCTGTTGCCAAGCATTAGTAATTACCTCTTCACAATCTGTGAAAAGAGACCAGCTATCCTCATATTTGCAAACTAGAACTGATCTCCCTGTCCAGTCATTCTGTTGCCCTACTAACAGTAAGATGGAGCAGTGATCTTATGTGGATGATGCCAATACTTGAACCTCTCCCCCACCAAAAGCTTCACACCACTCAGAAATGGTTGTAGCTCTGTCAAGTCTTTCTTTTGTGAAAGAATAATCTTGTCTGTAATTAGACCAAGTATAGTTGCCTTTGATAAAACCCAAGTCTTTCAATTGGCACTTTTGTAAGACATTTCTAAATAGAGCCATATGTTTTTCATCCTTTCTAACCCCTCCATACTTCTCACTATGGTATAATATCTCATTAAAATATCCTATACATAGCCATCTTTTAGACTTTAGAAAATTAAGGTGCCTCAAAATGCTCCACCTTTCTCCACCCTTCTTGCCTTTTTTCTATTTCAAGATTGCCATAAAAACATGTTAGCATCCACAATGAATCTATTTGATGAACCCATGTATTGATGTGTCTATGTGAGTATGCGCTAATTCTGAGATAGACATTCTCTTCCCATAACAAAGTCATCCTTCCACTTTTTCCAACACCTTCAACTGAAAATAAATTATTAAAATCCAGCTTTAGTTTTAGAGTTTCTAATTGCTTCTTATGCATTTTAGTTTCCATGATAAACAAAATGTTAGGCTTATAAACCTTAACTATAAGGCTAAGGTCTCTAACTGTCCGATGGTTGCCAAGCACTCGTTAATTCCAGCTTAGAAGCGTCATTTCTCCCGGCGAGGCTGATTAACAGCCTCCGCCGATATATCTAATTCAGATTCCATGACATATTTCTTACCCCTAGCATCTTGATTATTCTCCAAAGCAAAGATAATGTTATCTTCTTCAGTCTTCCTCTTCCTTGTAGTATAATGAGAAGGCTGCATCAATTCATTGCTCTATTGTCCCCTTGCCCTTTTGACCTAAAGTGCTATCATAACTAGAGCTTGTAGCTGAACTCGTAGCCCTTAGCCATGATCCATATTGTTGAATACTGGACTCTTTACTTGTTTCTTGCTGCTTAGTCTTTCCAGCACATCCTTGCACACCATGCTTGATGACCCCACATGTAAAACAAATCTAGGAAGTCTTTTATATTTGAATTGTACAAAACCTCTATGGCCTAATAAATCCATGACTTTCCCTCTTGCCAAAGGTTTCATCAAATCCACCTCAATCAGAACTCTTACTCATTTTCCCTAACAATTTTCATTATAGTCAGCCTCCACCTCAAGAACTTTACCTATAGTATATCCAATTCTGGTTTCAACTTCTTTATTCATACATCCTAGAGGTAAATTGTGCAACTGAACCCACAAAGTTGTGTGTGTGAATGATACTTCAATTGGTGGAGTAAAACCATTAAATTTTTTTAGGCAAACCAGATTCATGTCAAACAACCAAGGCTGTCCTTCCCAGATCTTTTGTAAGTCTGCCTCAGATTGAAATTCAAACACATAAAGGTTCTCTCCCACTTTAATTATCTTTGTTCCAGCACAGTATTTCCACACCTTTAGCATTATGTTCTTAAAAGCATCTTTATTAATATTTTTATCAGCAATAACCTTCTCCACTAGATGAAGTTTCCCTCTGTTCATAATATTTTTTATGTCCTAGCCCGTTATTACTATCTCATACATTTCCTCTTATGTAAGAAGGAACTTGTTCCATAATTCTGATAGTTCTTTATCCATCTTGTATCCAGTAACACAGTCACAAAGCTTGTAGTAACCAAAGTTTCAGGTAATTGTAGTTAGCTAAATCTTGCCCTAGGCAAAGATCCATTCCACTGAAAGTGAAGGACTTCCCTTCCTCCTCGCTATAAAGTCTACAACCGAGAGGAAACTAATATTTAATCACAAATGTTACTTGCATAGTAGCTTTGAGAATTTGAAATGCTAACTTTATTATTGGTATTTTTTATAATAGGATAGCCGAAATTTTGGTAAATTTTGAGATTCTTATACTCATATATATTTTAATATATTATTGAAAACTCACTAGACTTGGGGGAGATAGAGCTAGAGAAAGAAGGCCTGTCATCTTCGAAAGGGCACGTTTCTATGACCTTCCGGAGATTTCTTAGAGCACTCCCAATAGCTCTTGTAAAACCCAACTTTTTGTAAAATTTAAAGGTAATAGCTTAGAATACACCTCTAATGAATTGTGTATTTCAACACTATTATTGAGTTTACAACAGTATCTCCTCTACATTTAGTTGGACACTGTAGACAAATGTATAAGTTTTTTATTCATTTTTTCTCCCTCTATGCTTTCTACTTCCTTCTTTCCCGTGGGGAGATTCTTTTGTTTCAGGCCCAATATATTTCGTGCACCATCTTCACTTCCTCTCAAGATTGATTATGCTCATCAACCTAAAAGGAGGCAATGATTGCAAAGTGCCAAAAAAAGGACAGCTCAAGCATCTAATTCCTAAGGTAAAATCCTAAGCTCAAACTTCTCCTTGTTCGAATGTTTTTTTCTTGGACTGGTATGATATTTAGGGTAGATTTTTTATTTTCTAGCATTTTTTCTCTTGGATAGATGAAATCTCTTATCTTTTAATTTTAATAAATTTAAATTTTGGTTTAGTGTATAAATTTGAGTTAAATTAAAATAAAACATAATTATCACATTGTATATGAAGAAATATTGTAAATAAAAATATCATTAATAGTTAGATAAAATATTTAAAATAAATAAAAAGTATAATATTTAAATGATATAAAGAAAAAATAGATAAATTGATATATGATGTATTGTACAAATTAATATGTAAAAAAAAATAAAAAATTAATGATATATTTTAAAAAATAAGATAAAAAAATCATTGGAGGTGCTCTTTATCTGTCAATGAAACTACACCTGCATATAAGTGAACAACAAATTGGGTCCCAGGCATTACAAATTACAATCATGATAACATAAGGATTTGTTTTCCTTTATTTTTTTACATTGCCAAAACAAAGCAGCGGTAGGTAGGAACCTTTCGGCAAAACGCTTTATAATTTTAAAATAGAAAATGTTACTTGTAAATCTTAAATACAATAAGATTTGCAGAGTCTTTTTATATCTTTTTTAAATTATGAAATTTGAGCATTGAAAATCCTGATCTCTAAAAAGCAGTCTTGCTAATTTTGTGATCAACCAAATCTTTTATCTTTTTTTTTTTTTTTAAATAAGGATTCTGAAAATTCGGGATTAGAACTAAATTTTTTATTTAGAGAATCGGATCACGCTATAGGCTCTGGGCACTCTTTTTTTTCTTTTTTTTTGTCCTCCTCCTTTGTTTTGCAGTAGTACTGGTGCTTTGGTGTTTAATCATATTTTGAATTAATATGCAGTTATTTTTACGTATTGTTAGTGTATTTCATTAATATAATTGATTGTATTATTTTTTTAAAATGAAATAATTATTTTATCTAATTACATCAATAAAATACATAAAAATACACAAAAATAACTTTACCTAACAAAAGTCATCCTAAATTCCTGCCCCATGTGAAGTCATCAGGTAGCTTCTTCCATTCGAAGCACCAGACAACATCACAGAACATAAACTCCCCTGTATTTTTTTTTATTAATTTATTTATTCTCTCCACATATTCGCCAGTCAAAGACGAAAGAGCAAAAATGGAGAAAAACTTTACTTCTCCACCCCCCCCACCGTGTCAGTAATCAAATAAAACCCTGAGCTTCTTTATCATCTACCTCACAAAGACCAATTCTCCTCTCATATGGCAGAAAAACTCATTTCTTTCTGTGTTTTTGTTCTAGTTCTATGCTCGGTAAAGTCTGAGCTAGGCGATGGTGGACCCTTGCTGACCAAGCTCACCGATGGGTTCGGTGCTGAAAGAAACAACATGAGCGTAAACGGCGTTGCAGAGATTCAGACAAATGGCCTACTTCGGCTGACAAACGGCTCGCTCCAAGTAGTTGGCCACGGGTTTTATTCACACCCAATCCAATTCAAGAACGCCAGCGGGGAAGTCATGTCCTTCTCCACCTCGTTCGCTTTTGCTATAATCACCCAGCATGGGCAACGAGGCGGCGATGGCCTCGCGTTCACGATCTCTCCTACAAAAGAGCTTCTTGGGGGTGCTCCGGGCCCTTATCTTGGCCTATTCAACGCCAGCAATAATGGGAACTTCTCGAACCACGTATTTGCGGTCGAGATGGACACTGTCAAGGACTCGGAGTTCGGTGACATCGATGACAACCATGTTGGCATCGACATCAATGGCGTTTCATCGAACACATCTGTTCGTATCATTCGATTTAAGGGCAGTCCGACGAACAAGGAAGAGCTTAACTTGAAGAGTGGTCAGGTAATTCAGGCTTGGGTCATATATAATTCGCAAACAAGTGAACTATTTGTAAAGGTTTCCCCGGATTCTGCTCAACCTCGGTCTGTACTTTTGTCCGGTCAAGTGAACCTCTCAGAAATTCTTCAAGAATCCATGTACGTCGGTTTTTCTGCTTCAACTGGTTCATCCGCGAGCTCTCATTATATCCTGGGTTGGAGCTTCGAAATGAATGGAGAGTCTAAAAATCTCTACCTTGATCAACTCCCTAAGCTCCCCACGATTCCTGGGACCAAAAAGAATCGCACAGGCCTAATTGTTGGCGTCTCAGTTTCAGGTGCTTTGACTGTGATTTTGGGGACCGCTTTGGCTTTTTACATTGTGAGGAGAGTGGGGAAGGCTGACGTGGTTGAAGCCTGGGAGCATGATATTGGTCCGCATAGATTTTCTTACAATGAACTGAAGAAAGCAACGAGGGGTTTCAGCGAGCTAATTGGATCTGGCGGGTTCGGTCGAGTTTATAAAGGAACTCTGACAAACACAGACACCCAAGTTGCTGTTAAGCGTATTTCACATGATTCAAGACAGGGCTTGCGAGAATTCTTGTCCGAGGTTGCTAGTATTGGTCGTCTTCGCCATAGAAACTTGGTTCAATTATTGGGTTGGTGTCGTCGGGAAGGCGATCTGCTACTTGTTTATGATTTTATGCCCAGGGGAAGCTTGGATAAGCACCTCTTTGACGAGCCTAACACGGTAATTCTGAGCTGGGAGCGAAGGTTCAAGATCATCAAAGGAGTGGCTTCAGGCCTTCTATATTTACATGAGGAATGGGAACAGGCCGTGGTTCACAGAGACATCAAGGCAGGAAATGTTCTATTGGATTCTGATTTTAACGGAAGGCTGAGTGATTTCGGGCTCGCTAAGTTATACGAGCACGGCTCCAACCCATGCACTACCAGGGTGGTCGGCACGCTGGGTTATTTGGCACCTGAACTCGTGCGCACGGGCAAGCCGACAACCAGCTCAGATCTGTTTGCCTTTGGTGCTTTGTTGCTAGAAATGGCATGTGGTAGAAGACCCATAGATTCCAAAACATTCCCTGATCAAGAGCCCATATTGCTGGTGGAGTGGGTGTGGAAGAAGTGGAATGAAGGAGCAATACTTGATGTTGTAGATCCAAGGTTGGAGGGGAATTTTGACAGGGTTGAGGCAGTTTTGGTGCTCAAGCTGGGGTTAATATGTTCCAATGATGCTCCCGAGGCACGCCCCACGACGCGGCAGTTGGTGAGGTACCTGGAGGGGGAGTCGGAGCTGCCGGAGGAGGCGATGGTAGGGGTGCCATATAGCAAAAAGGGTGCTTATACTGTTTGGGGTCGTGATCAGTTTGAAAGCTACGAGCAATCTTTTCCCACTACTATGGCGTTGTATTCTCAAAAGGCCAGCACGCAGACTTCGGTCGGTACTACTGATGGGAATGCTAATGTTGAGGCCGGTTTAACCAGGCAGTTTTCAGTTTTCGGTGGTGGTGATGGTAGGTAGCCATGATAGAGAGTTCCGAGCGCGATCCTCTCTAGCTAGCTGCCTCCCCCCACCAACACTTCTTCTTTTCTATTATAATTTGGTTTTGGATTTAGAATTTCCATCACATGCATGGTACTTATGATGGTATCTTTATCTGTTAGTAGATAAATTAATCGGCATCAATGAACAATAGCGACTTTAGCTAGCTTTTGCAGCTTGAATTGCCAATATTTTGATTGGGCTGAGCTTGCAAAGCTGAGGTTTGCTTGCTGCCGTCTCATCAGTCATTATTAAAACATAATATATATGACATTGTTCAATAAACAGGCCGGCTTACTTCTCAGGCTCCCAAAACGAAAAAAAAAAAAAAAAAGCAATTAATTTAAAGCTTGAAGGTGGAAATATTCAAGCTTCTCTCCTACATTAGTTTTTCGAACCTCGAAGGCGAGGCACAAATGGCCGGAAGTGGAGTAGTGGTACCTAGATAGATTAGCAATGAGAAATGTTACTATATATGTTTGCCCAATACCAATTAATAATAGAAAACTAGGCAAGCGACATTGCGCACCCATCTGGCATGAGACCTACGAAATAAAAACTCATTTCATATTGTGAGTTGCTACGTACAGGCGGTTTCGCGCACGCAGACTGACGTGGTGGCTGAAATTTGTTTTATTAAAATTGATAAAGGAAAACTCTTTATGCAAGCGATTTGCGGATCAAGATGCGCACCCATCCAACGTGACAGTGAAACGGTGCGGATAACTAAAGGCAGAGTTCTGAAATGTTTGGAAGTACACATCTGAGCCCTTTTTTATTCCTTGTTTCTCACCATTGGTAAAAAATTTAAAATAAAAAAAAAAAAAAAAAAAAAAAAAAGCAAGAAACTTTGTCATCTGCAGCCGAACTTCTCTATCTGGGTCCGCTTCTCTGAACAAGATCATAGAATGTAGCATTCTTCAGGATTGAGGTAAGACTTTGTTTTCTCATTTTGTTTTGTCTCCTGGGTATCATTGGTTTGCACGATCAAATTAATCTATGAAAGAAAAGCACAAAAACAAGTTTTGCAACCAGAGATACCCATGTGGGAAGGCCTTGGGCAATCACATCAGAACCCACATGAATCAGAATTCAACTGAGAAAGAAGTAGTCGAAGTTCATGGCATCATGATGATTTAGTGATTTGGGAGTAGTTGTCTTTGAACGGCGACTTTAATCATGGGTGAGATGGTTTCCTTGTACGAAAATGCTAAAGGCAATCGCGATATGTCCTCAGTGCGGCCTCAGCGCCTACGTGGCATAAGTTGCTAACGCTGTTGTTTTATTAATTCACATTGATTTCTGTTATTTCTCTCCTTGCGGGCATCCCTCTTGTTTCTCTCAAAGCAGCCTCGATACCCTAGGGCATCAACATCAGGAGAGGCCGCGAATCCAGATTTCTGTTTCTCTCCTACCTCCCGTTCTCTCTTCTCCAAAGACAGCCAAAGTCAAAACATGAATTCCGACTCATGGTCTTTAAGTTGTCACTGCAGGTGAACAAATTCCATAGCTCCAAAATATTCCAAGTCCTCTTGGCTCTATTCTAGATTATCTACGTATTACGACCATAGCTCCAAAATATTCCAGGTCCTCTTGGTTCTAGTCTAGGGTAGTTTAAAAACCCAAAAAAAATTATAGAACAACAAGCTAAAACAAATGCAAAAACGTAGAAACCAGAAACCAAAAATGTAGCAGAAATGCATTTCTCTTACCCAGAAACCAGAAATGCAGCAGATGAGCAAATCGGCCTCACAACTGCTCTGTTTCTTTCAAATAAAATCTCTCATTCCCTCTCGCGTTCTATTTTTGTTTGTCTTTTTTTTTTTTTTAATATTATCGGCTGACATGGCAACTCCGCGGCGGGGTACATACTCGGGGGTATGTAGCAGTATTGTTCCTTGTATGGGTGAGATGGGTTCCATTTTCTTCTTTAGTCTTCTTCTTTAATTTTTTTTTTTTTTAATGTAAAAGCTGTTATGTCAGTGTTGGTACGCGTAAGCGGCCTGTACCTAGCAAAATTATAAAATAAATGAAACTTACTTTGAGAAGAGACAATCAGACTACTGATGCAAACTTCTGAAAACTCAGTTCTATTTTTTTTCGGCATTCAGCTTGGTTCAATTGCAGTTGGACTTGAGCTTCAATGGTAGAAAAAACTTGAGAGTGGTTGATTTACTCTGCAAACCCATTAAGGCTCCCGTAAACCTTCTTGCCCAACTATGGAAGCTTTCAGCTTGCTCAAGTATTGGAGAGACCTTCCTTATGCGCCGCCAGTCACCACCATTGCTCAAAGTAGTGTTGGGGAGACCGACAACGACGAACCTTTTTTTGACTTGGGAAGACTAGTAGAACATCAAGAAGTTTGGAAGATTAAACAACCGCCCTAACGAGCTTGAGGATGAGATCAAAATGGCCAAGGAAACGAATGATAATCTTGAGGATACTAGCAACGAATTGATTCTTACTGATGAGGAGGTGGTTCATTTCCTACTGGGGGGAAGTCTTTACCCATGTCCCAAAGAAGAAGTGGAGAGTAAGGTAGAAAAGTACAGGCTCATCAGAACGGACTTGATACAAAGGTAGAAAAGTCAAGGAAGCAACTAAAGGAGATGAAGAATAGGACTAAGAAAATCCATGAGACGAAGAAGTTAAAGCTTCAGAATCTCAAATGCTGCCAAGGGCGGAAATAAGAAAGTACGCTGCTCTAGCGTACGCATTTGCTTTCTGAATTTTGTTTAGTAAAAGCTGTTAAAATGAGAAGATATTTTAAATAGTAATAAAAATTTTGAATTAAAATAAGATAGAATAATTTATAAAAAAAAATGTGTTTAAATAATAAGATAATTTTTAATTTTTAAAATTTAAAAAATGTTCGGTCCTATTATTAATTAGAGAGAAGAAAATATCCTTGTTTATATACTGTTTATGTACGGTTTATTGTCATTGTTACTGTTTACACACTTTTTCTTTACTGTTCCCGTAATAATTGAAGTGCTGTGTGTTGAGTGAGTAAATATACTATGCCGCCCAAGTGTACCGCTTGGGCAAATTTTTTTTTTTTTTTTTAAATTTTTTGATTTTTTTTTTTTTTTCCAATTTTTTTAAATTTTTTAAAAAGGTTTAAAAAAAAAAAAAATAGTGGTTTTACGCTGGGCGGTATGCCCAGCGGTCAAAATGGGGCGGCATTCTAGCCGCACCCGTGTGTGAGTACATAGTCAGACAGCACAAAAAAAGTGAACAAGGAATTAGGTCATTGGTTCACTCAAAGCCCAAGAAAAGTGATATTTATTTCGGACCTTCCCTTTTAACTTTTTAAATTTGGGGACATATTGGTCACGAGCAATTAGATTTTTAAAAGATTTACATTATATACTATTTATGTGAGATAATTTAAATTAAAAAATAAATTTTAAATTTTAAATATTATAAATTATATTATATTATATAAATAATCTGTGATATAAAAATCTTCAATTAATCCTATTTATTCGATATTATGACATGTGTCTCCTAATAAACGATCCAACAAATGTTTTATAATTGAAATATCACATAAAGTCTATCTGTTCATTTCACATTATATATGTCTGACATGAGGTAAAATGACTTACATGTCTTACGCTTTGCACTAAATGAATCCTACGGTCTATATCATGTGTTTTAAGTGTAAAAATAATAATAATATTTTATATTTATCTGTATCATTTATTTTTATAGATAGGATTAGATCGGATAAGATTAGATTATATAAGATGAGTTGAAATAAAAATTAAAAATTAAATAAAATATAGTTAGAATATATTTTTTTAATATTATTATTATTTTTAAATTTAAAAAAATTAAATTATTTATTTTATTTTATATAAAAATTTAAAATAATTATAATAATTATATAAGATAAAAAAAAATGTCTTATAAAAATAAACGAGATTATGTTGTGAAAAAAAAAAAAAAAAAAGGAGAGTTCTTGAAATAATTGAAGTGCTGTGCGTGAGTACGTTAGTCAGAAAGCCCAAAAAAAAGTGAACAAGGAATTTGGTCATTGGTTCACTCAAAGCCCAAGAAAAGTGATATTTATTTCGTACCTTCACTTTTCACTTTTTAAATTCAACATTGCTACATACAATCGGCATCTGCAACCGTGGTGCAACCGACTGACACAGTTGGGTCTTATTTTTCTTTTTTTCGTCTTCTTTCCTCCTCTTTCCTTCCTTTTCATATTTCTGTTCAACCGAAAGCTCGGAAGCTATTCTCTGTACAGGCCCCCCCCCCCCCCCCCCC
>QEOT01009614.1:76145-90028 GCA_003123785.1 Pterocarya stenoptera
TTTATAAAAATTACTCGTTCTCACCGGTTACATTCACAAGAACAGTCCTAAGTCGATTTAAATCGTTTAGATATAATATGATAGTTTAAATTGCCCACCCAGTGACTGAGGAAATTCCTGTACTTTGGTGTTTGCTACGTTGTAATTGATTCTCCATTAGAATAACTTTTTATCAAAGGAAGAAAACAAAAGGCTGAAGTAGCAGTTGTTGACTTTATGCACGACACCTTCCCCCGTAAGACCCTTCGCCACGAAAACTGAAAGAAACCATGGATACATCTGAGTTATATTAACAGAATTTGGTCGTGAATTTTGAACCAACTTTTGAGAAAACAGAAGGTGCTTTTCCACCGAGTTCAGTAATATTTTGATGGCTTTGGGTCATATGGCACTCGGTTTTGGGTCAACAAGGCCAATCTGTATCCGTCTCCTTATCTATATATGCATCCTTATCAACTGGGCTACTGCACTTTCCTCCAAGAAATCCCTTTTCTCCGTTCATCTTGTTGAAAATGTTGAAGATACCAAAAGATGCTCATGGAAAAGATATTCTTTCCAATTTCTTCAACTCGAGATAATCTTGGTCTGATTAGAGAAAATGATTTATGGGAATACGGCTGTAATTATGAGATGTGTAAGAAACGTCTGAGAATTTTCTATATGTTTTTATAGTGTTTTTTTTTTTTTTTTAAGGTTGTTTTTATATAAATTTTTTTAATAATTTTAAAATTAAAAAAAATTTTATAATATTATTAAAAAATACTTATTTTATAATTAAAAAAAATTTAATAATTTTTTTTTTTTACTTTCTGATTAAAAAAATAATGATGTTTTAAATTTATTTTATTTTTTAAAGATATTTAAAAGTGTTAAAAAATTTATATAAAAAATAATTAAAAAAAAACCGTTAAAAAAAAATACTAAACCCGAACAAGAGCTCCCGCTTTAGCACTACCCAACCCAAAAAGGCAGTTCGTGCTGCTATCGCATGCTAGAAGACAATAAATAGCATGCACAAAGTACCCCCATAGGCCAGGCTGTCAATATATATAGGGGGAGGTGGATTTAATGTTTTCCTCTTTTTTTTTTGACTGGTAAGTAAATATTAATTGAGATATGTCATTTTTTATTTTTTTATTTTGTCATCTTAATATCTGTTGATGTCTTTAAATAATTTTTTTCCCTTAAATGATCGACTTATAAATCTATTTAATTCTTATTATATCAGCTCATGAAATTGCAGAACATAATTCTTTTAAAATGACTTTTCATTAAGAAGTTGACTTATGAAGTTATTTAAATGGTTTTCATTTTCTCCATATATTTCTTTTTTATTTTTTATCAAAAAGAAATCACGTTATCCTTGTACCATTTCCCTATATCTTTTATTTGGTACAATGTAATTGTAATCTTCTCATCCCCCTGGATACATCAATCTCTCATCTTTCCCTTCCATTGTTTCCCAACCAACCGAAAGATAATGCGAGCGAAGGCAGTTTTTCAAATATTTTCGTACGAACTCACCCACTACATACCACATAACACACTTGCACATCCTCAGGTTCACACAGCTCAATTCTGATCGCAGGTATGGCTGAAAGGCTCGTGCTTTTCTGGGTTTTCTCTGTTCTCTCAATTCCGGCAAGGTCTGTGTTTGACGAACTCTTCTTTAATGGGTTCAAAGGTGCAGCCAGCAACATGAGCTTGGATGGAGCTTCAGGGATCCAAGACAATGGCATACTTCGGCTAACAAACGAAACGCAGCGAGTACTGGGCCACGCGTTTTACCCACTTCCAATCCAATTCAAGAACTCCACGGATGGCAAAGCTTTGTCCTTCTCCACCGCCTTTGCTTTCGCCATAGTCCCCGAGTATGCTACTCTTGGTGGCCATGGCCTTGCCTTCGCAATATCCCCCACGAAAGAGCTTCTGGGGACGCTTCCAAGACAGTATCTTGGCCTACTCAACGCCAGCGATGTTGGGAACTTCTCTAACCACATATTTGCGGTAGAGTTCGACACCGTCCAGGACTTGGAGTTCGGGGACATCAATGACAATCATGTTGGCATCGACATCGACAGCCTAGTATCAAACAAATCAGTTCCGGCCGCTTATTTCGATGGTAATAATTCCCTGCAAGAACTTAATTTGAAGAGTGGTCAGGTAATTCAGGCATGGATAGAATATAATTCCCAAAATAACCGATTAGATGTAAAGCTTTCACCGTCATCTGTGAAACCGAGATCGACACTTCTGTCCTTTCAAGTGGACCTCTCTCCAGTTCTTCAAGAATTCATGTACGTTGGATTTTCTTCTTCAACTGGTTTGCTCGCTAGCTCGCACTTTATCATGGGCTGGAGCTTGAAGATGAATGGAGAAGCCAAAACTCTCAATTTAGATGATCTTCCTTCGCTCCCAAGGCCTAGAGAGAATCACAAGAGCCTAATCATTGGCGTTTCAGTTTCTTTACTGATGATCTTCGTGATTGTTTTGTCTTTTCACCTCATTAGGAAAATCAAGAACGCTGATGTGGTTGAAGTCTGGGAGCTTGATGTTGGTCCACACAGATTTTCTTACAAGGAGCTCAAGAAAGCTACAAGAAGTTTCAGAGACAAAGAGCTACTTGGGTTTGGTGGTTTTGGTCGAGTTTACAAAGGAACTCTGCCATCTTCGAACACCCAAGTCGCTGTTAAGCGAATTTCGCATGAATCAAAGCAGGGTTTGCGAGAATTCGTGTCGGAGATTGCCAGTGTTGGTCGTCTTCGTCATAGAAACTTGGTCCAGTTGTTGGGATGGTGTCGGCGGCGAGGCGATCTGTTACTCGTTTATGATTTCATGCCTAATGGAAGCTTGGACAAGTACCTCTTTGATGAGCCCAAAACAATTCTGAGCTGGGACCAGAGGTTCAAGATCATCAAAGACGTGGCTTCAGGGCTTTTATATTTACATGAAGAGTGGGAGCAAGCTGTCATTCACAGAGACATCAAGGCAGGTAATGTTTTATTGGATTCTGAGCTAAATGGACGACTTGGAGACTTTGGTCTTGCTAAGTTATACGAGCACGGCTCCAATCCAAGCACCACCAAGGTGGTGGGCACGCTGGGTTATCTAGCCCCGGAGCTCACACGTACCGGCAAGCCAACAACCAGCTCGGATGTGTTTGCATTTGGTGCTTTGTTGCTTGAAGTGGTGTGTGGTAGAAGACCCATCGAGCCTAAAGCGTTGCGTGAGGAGCTGATATTGGTGGATTGGGTATGGGACAACTGGAGAGTAGGAGCAATTCTTGAGGTTGTAGACCCAAGGTTGGGGGGAGAGTTCAATGAGCTTGAGGCTGTTGTGGTTCTTAAACTAGGCTTAATGTGTTCCAACAATTCGCCAAAAGCACGCCCCACCATGAGGCAGGTGGCGAGGTACTTGGAAGGGGAGGTGGCCCTGCCCGAGTCTGTGGAAGCACTAGATGCATACGATGAAAAAAAAGGTGGTGGTGAGCTTGAGGAGGATTATGTACATTCTTATCCAACATCATCGATCTTTGAGAAAGTGAGCACACGGTCATCGGTCAACGATGATATGGATGCTGATATTGAAGCTGGTAGTTCAGCCTCACCTCTTTCACTTCCCAGCAGAGGTAAGGTCAGGTAACCACGAGAAGGTTCCAAGATTTTTTTGTTGGACTTCCAATTATACCGTATGGTTATGCTATAAAAGTTGTAGTTTAAGAATCTCTTGATCGGTATCTAAAAATCCGGGGTGGGGTTTCACCAATGGTTATCTTATGTCCTATCTGGATATTCCTACCTAGTGCATATAGGGCAAGATCTATTAACCAAGAGAAATATGGGAACCATATATGGGGTAGGCATGGTGAGGTGGAGAGTGATTAGTTGAGGTTTAGATGGCAACCTTCCAGCAACCAAAGTAGACGTTCTCCTGTACAAAGTCTTGGAATGACAACTAGATAAATGGTGTTTTCTTTGAAAGGAAAGAGGAGATCACAAGGAAGAACTATCCTAATCCTCAGTTTACAAACGTCATTCTTCTCTAACTAAATTATATAACTGTCACCATAATCGTAGTCACCTAAGATTCTTTTAGCATGGGCAAAGAATGTGAGGCATTATGCCCAGTTGATTACTGGACATCAATCCTTACGTGACAAGCCATCTTGGCGGGTTCCTTCACCGCAGCCTTTTTAACGTGCCAACTACAACATGTCGAGAAAGGTCTCCAACACACAAATCCAAATGTCCCTATAGACGATTATTGCATCCTTGTAAATGAAACGGTCACTGTTGCATCCATACAATCGATGTAGACCTTTGCCTGACGTTGTTCTTTTTACTGGGATTTCTAATAAAGTAATAGATATATCTATATGCTACGTCAGAATCCGGTCCCGGAAGAAAACCATGATTTGAGTCGCTTAAGAAGACGACTAAACGAAAATTGATAATCAAGTTGCAAAGTCCAACTTGTGACTAATAAACACCACAAATAATTCCCCTTTACAGTCCAATGATGCCAATCAGTATATTATTCAATAGCGCACCAAATGCACGCAAATAAAGCAGCGCACTAGGAAAGAAAAAAGGAGCAGAGGGGGTCGATTCCAAAATATAACACTAGAAGCACAGAAAAATGGTTCCACTCTACGTACAGCTGAGAATAGACAATACCATAGGCACTGTCTTAATCAGTTCTTGGCTTAATCATAGAGAATGAATGCAATAAAAATGTACGGCATATTCAAAACCTATTAAGGTGCAGTTTGGAGATTTTTAACATGTGAACTTCAAATTTTACATGTTTTCATAGCGTGAAGCAAATATCCAGAGGCCACCGTCCCACTCCATAAAGGCACAGAGGAGTTACAATCTGACCATTCAGTCTATTCTATGAGTGACGGAATTCCAAAGATTTCTCTATTGGATACCAATGGCACATCTATGAACTTTGTGGCAGTATCTTATTAGCAGCTTTCTAAAATTTTTCAATGTATATGCTTAAAAAAACCTTCATGTTAGAAGCCAAAAATTTACCGAAGAATCATTTGAGTATAACTCTGTTACCTTGATCTCCATAGCTCAGCTCTAAAATCTCTATAGCTTCATCTTCCCCGATTCTTAATGTTAACCATGTAGGTGCAATTCTCTGCTTCAGCTGTCCTATATCTCAGCTATATTTCTGTTGTAATTATGCATCGATAAAGCTTCCGAACGGATCTAAAAGAACCTCACAGCCTAAGAGCAATTCAATATTGAAAAGAAAAATGAAAAAAGAAAGAAAGTCATAACGTTTCCTTTCTTCGCTAATGTTTACACCTCAAAACCTAACGAAAGCAAATGTAACTGCATCAGCTTGATATTAGCCCACTCAAGTAAGCAACAGGGCCTTTGGAGAAAAAAAATCCTTGGAAATTTTATTGAGCTAATGGAGATGACAACCAAATCTTAACGTCAAACCGTTGTTAAAACCCAACAAATATTACACTTAACTTGCAAGACAAGAATCAGCTCACAGGTGGAGCACTTGTCTCGCACCAAACACTGGATATTACCAAAACCAAGTGCAGAATATTAAAACAGAAAGTCAATTTAAGCTATATGTACAGTCAATATAACCAGCTACCAACAGTTTGCTCATGTATAATGGAGAATAAAGATGATACCATCTAGGAGATGTGATCACTGCAATGAAAGGGCGAGCTGAAAAGAACAGGGGTCGAGATTGTGAGAAAAATGTGATGACCTTTCATAGTTATGGTCCTATATAGAGAGAGAGATGACCGGTAGGATTGCCTCACGCCTCACTTCATGTAGTTGGGTATGGAAGTAATAAAATATGAATTTTTCAGATATCACCAGCAACGCTCCATGCAAAAGAAAGAAGAAAAATCACATTACTTCACAAGGTATCTATATCTTCAGTACATATACAGCTTCGCACTGTGTTTAAAAAGCTTTAACAATTTTGAAATCCAACTCCGGAAGAGATGAGATGTACACAAGCATCTTAAACTATACAACTACATGCTTCTAGTTGTCGGCAACATTGCTCAATCTCTAACATGATGACTACCTACTTGTGCTTGGAGGCATAATAAACATGCAAATTTACTTGCATAATCTTCTGAGCTCGATCATCCTGCAGGAGGTAACAAGTTATCAACATGGACTCTCTGGATAAAAATGGAGTTTGTTGTATCCTATTCTAATGGTGCACCATAATGTCATCATTATTTTCCTCGCCCTCTTTGTCTCTATTAAAAATCTCATGGTCATCAAACCCTGCAAATTGATTAAAAAAAAAAAAAAAAAAACATTGATTTAAAAACTCTTTTTGATAAGTGAAAAAAAAAACTCTTTGACACATTGATTTTAGTTCATTGAATGTTTTCACATTCAAGGAACTAAAATTACCTGCACCCAAGCCGTCAGCTTCATCACTTGAAGACCCTAATAGCGTTGTGCTAATGGAAGGTGGATCGACTGACGTCCAATCCGTGCTCCCATAGTCATCCACACTGATGTCCTTTCCCGTGGTCCAGTCTTCAACAACATCAATGCAGTCGAATGATATGGGGTCAATATAATCCTGTTCTTTGCTCATGCCAACCCTGTAGAAAAGTAGAAGCCAAAAAAATAAGACTTCACCCCTCCAAAAATTGTGCACCAACATTTTCACATATATAGAAGGTCCACCAGTTTTGACTCACATTTGTCCAAGTCGCAAGTTGTGACGAACAAAGACAAGGTCGCTAAGGCGTTGATGCTCTAGGTAGTTCCTTGTGTCATATATTTGTTCGACACGAATACCATTCTGCTTCCCACTAATTGAACTGCAAGTTTGACTGAGAATACGAATAGCAAGACGCGCCAAGTTTGGGCAACCACCTCCATAAGTTGACCACCACTCAGCTGATCAAATTACATAGGTTCAAAAAGACTGGATGGGTATGAACTCAATAAGACAAAAATCTCAACAGAAGACTAATTGACAATGAAATTTTGCTTCTGAAATACATGAAAGATGAGAAGGGGAAGTATTTGACCCATGAATGATTGATGGAAGTTTCCACCTCCATGAACTAGGTTGAGGGGGTCTAACCTATTTAATCAAATGAGTCCAACTACAATTAACTCACATATGACCCTAACTTGACACGAGACAATTAGAGTTGACAAGTTCAGCCACAACTGTGAACTCGACATGATCCCAACATGAAATTAGCAGATTATGGTCCAGGACTTTGACTCATATACAATTAGGGGTTGTTTGGATTGAGAGATCCCAGCAACTCATCTCATTTAATCATTACAACTTTCCTAAACTCTCACACAAAATACAATAAACAATTCAACTTTTTCAAATTCCAAAACAAAAATTATATTAAAAAATTATATTCTAACAATATTTTATTCAATTTTCATCTCATCTCATTTTATCTCAACTCACTAACCAAACCTCTCCTTAGAATTTCAAACCCGACTTTACACAATCCGAATAACACGAATAACCAGCCCTACTTTGGAGTGATTTCATGATATACAAGGAGACCTTGCCTACAAATGCTCCTAGACGGTCATTCATGCCATATGTATGAGCATCTTTTTTATTCCTACTCAGCAGGCTTGCTCTATGCATGACCAAGCATGATGATGAACTTCTTTACACTGCTAAGATTTTTAAAGATTGCAAGTATATTAGCAGAGACAAAGTCATAACATTGCCTCTGAAGGGGGGGAAAAAAAGTCAATCTAATAGAATGGACCCTCACCCGGAAGTAGAGAGTCTCTAGCTCTAATTGCCATCTTCCTCCCAAAATCTCCAATAGCATTCTTGTATGAGTTTATCTCCTTGATTATTTTATCTTGAACTTTCGTATCCGGAACCAATCTTTCTATGCAATCAAACATCCCTGACAGAATCTCATTGTGCATGTCCCCTTCAACACTATAAAAGAACTCTGGGTTAAGGTAGAAGCCTGCAGCATGAAGAGGAAGCTGCCGATGTTGTTCCCACCTGTGATCTATAATATTCCAGTAGACCATATAATCCTCTCTTTTAAGAAGTTCTTTCTTAATTGTTTCTTTTGCACGATACATTCCTGCATAAACATATCCCATGGCAGGTCTCTTCTCACTATTAACTATTCTCAGAAGTCGCAAGAGAGGATATGTTAAACGGACTATCAGAATGCACGAGGACCAAAATGACTGACTAGTTAGAAAATCTAACATTGCTAATCCCTCAGTTTTCTTTGAATGTGGGCAGTCCATCCACTCCTGTGAAGTTACCATTGCCTGTAAATTGTGTTTAAGATCAACCATTCGTTTCAATGCGGCAAAGTTTGTAGCAGAGCGAGTGACTCCCCGTTCTATGATATCATTGCCAAAAGTATACCTTCTCACCATATTCAGAATCAAGCTATGATTGTATACAAATTTCGAAATAGATCTAGCCTGTTCAATTACAGCATTTATCCACTCAAGATTTCCAAAATCCTCAAGTATCAAATCTATGCAAGAAGTTGCACAGGGCGTCCAATACAGAGTAGGGAAAGTATCAGTCAGCCTCCTGCCAGCAAATGTGTATTGCTCTTCCCCGTTATTTATAACTTGCAGCACATTTTTTACTCCAACTTCTTCCACCACCTGCCTAAACAATTCATACAAAGCATCCGATGACTTTGAGATGTCAGATACATCCTCGGATCTCAAAAACACTGTTCCTTCAGGACAATAAACAAAGAAACTTAGCAAATTTCTACCTGATTCTGTGCAACAATGGTCGACCAAAACAGAACAACCTGTCCTCGCCCATGTTGCCTTGTACTTCTCAGTCTCATTCTTCATTTCTTCTACTGAATTTTTCAAAATCCAACCCCGAAGATCATGATATGAGGGTGGCAAAACCGCAGATCCACCCAAAGCAATTGCATCAATCATAGGTTGGAAATAAACCGAGTTCACAGCATTCAGAGGTGCTCCTATATCATACAGAAACCGTCCTATTGCCAGATGAACATTAGTATTCACCCTTTTTGAACCTAATGCGACGCTGTCTGTAAGAGCTCCAACATCAGCAATTGCCGCATTTGTCAATGAATTCTTACCTCTCTCCCTCTTCCTTCTCTCCCCACTCCTATTACTTGTTCCTTCCAGATTCACTAAAAAACTGGACTTCGGTTCAGGTGTCTCCAAAACTCCAGTCAACTGAAGCCCGGTACTTTCTTCACAGTGATTAGCAACAGCATCCATTTCACAAGAAATCGGATTCACGTTCAAAATGGTCTCCTCAATTTTCTGCTTCCTCCTCTTCTTCACCACAACACCATCTAAACTCTCTTGCATTAAGACCCGAACATCTGGTGGAACTCTTATACAAGTAGAGGCATTACCCTTATGACCAGCAAGATGTTCCTTGATCCTATGAATCCCGCCACCCTTAAACAGTTTGCCACAATATATACATTTGAGCTGCACCCTTTCCCCATTCTTAAACATTTGACAATGCTTCCATGCCGGGTCGTGTTTTTGGGATGTTATAGGCATTGGTTCCAGACTCGAAGCCATTTAAGCAACCTTATTAACAACTGTGGAAATTGATAGAAGTTGATACTAAGAGAAAGAAACAAACTAAAACGTGCAAAACAAACAAGCAAACAAACAAAAATGTAAAATAAAATTAACACCAACATAATATTTTGGACTTCAATTAAAAATCCAAAAAACACACGCAATTCAAAAACAAGAAGAACAGAGCGAGAGAGCTTACTTGTTTTGGGTTCTTTTAGGCCGTCGTGAGCAGGTGAGAGAACCGAGTTAGGAGAGTCGGGGGTTTATAAACCGTGAATGTATAACCGGATGAACCGGTTAGGGCAGCTGTCAGCCGGTTGAGTTTACTTTTTAATTTAGTCGGTTTAATCGGGTGACCGGTTAAAACGGGGTCAAAGCTTTATGGACCGGTCTTGAGGTGTGCAAAACCGAGACTTCCGGTTACCTAACCTAACTGGAGAGCCGGCGAGGCCGATCATATCCAGACCGGCCGCCAAATGGAGATTCGTTTCACCTGGGGGGTATGGTTTTTCCCTCCCGAAAAGTAACAAATCCAATTTATTGTTATTTATTCAAACTGCTTCGATTTTATTCGGGGGGTACGCCGGTACGGGTTCTTTTGGCCGGTTCTTGGAATAATGTGGAAAAGGAAAGATTTTCCTAAGGAAAAAACAGAAGGGTAGGGTTTGATTATGAAATTGAACTATTATGGCGAGGGGGCGTTTGCTTTCTTAGGGTTAATAAGAGTTACGTCTATGTTTGAACCGGATTGAGTTTTAACTGAGATCAAAGAATTGTGATTCTTTGTGGTAAAGGGTTTCATGCTTTTGGAGCTAACCTAAATAACGATCTGACGAACGAACTGCACGCATTGTAGGAACTGTCTTGGAAATGTGCTAGTCTCCATAAAAGTAGATCCACGTAAAAAGGGATTAGATTTTAGATTGGAACTCTGCAATTCTGGAATCCCTCCTTAACACAGTTTCTCGTGAATACTTTTTAAGGGTAACGATATGGTTATGATTTTCATCGTAAATAGATGCATTTAATATCAAAAGCAATGAACTCTCTCTCTCTCTCTCTCTCTCTCTCTCTCTCTTGTGCTGCGTGCAGAGAGAGAGAGAGAGAGAGAGAGAGTAAACTTTCTCGCACGCTTGAACCCAAAATGCAACTCGGCCAGAAAATGAAAAATAAATATGTAACCGTGCTGGTATGGGAACCATAATATTGGTATAACTGTACAATGACTCATTTTCTAACAGTTTTGAACGTTTCAAGATCATTTCAAAATTGAATTTACTTACAAAAAAATAGTTTCAAAATTGAATGGAGCTAAAGTTGGAAAAAGAAAAACTTAGTTAACCCAAATATGAAAAGTTAATGATGAGAACTTTTCAAGATAAATGTCACAACCAAATAAATTGTTATGGGAACCAACTTATTAACAAAGGTGTGAATTCTAGCCATGCGTGGAGCAGAGCAAATTAGTGGTAAGAATGCAAGTTGCTAAAGAACCCACTATGAACAATCAGTTCCACATCCAAGAACTCACTTCTCTTCTTCCTATGCACTCTCTGCTACGGCCTCTCCTTCGCAGCTACATCCCCACCCTCTCACGCCTAACATCGAAACTGTGGAAGCCTCATGAACCCAGCATTTTTTTCACCAAAACTAATACAATATTCCTGTTTCAAATCTTCCTCGATGTACTTCGTCTAGTGTAAAATATAGCAGTTGAGAACTTACATTATCGTCTGTTTGATGTTTGTTTGCAGATGGGGGTTCAACTCATAATAGTGAACAATTGTAAGTAGAGCATATGGCCTGGAGTTCTTGGCACTGCAGGCCAACCAACCCCAAAAGATGGTAGCTTCCGTCTCTGTAGTGGTGAGCACATTGCCACATAGCACTCGGTGGTGGGCTGCAAGAGCGCTTGTTTGGCCGCAAAGTCAGATAGGTACTGTTGTACCGGGGACTTCGAGAATCCAAAGAACTGCAAGCCAACGGTGTTTGCTCGTATTTTCAAGGCCATTTACCCCAATACCTGTAGTTATGTATACGATATCTATACGAAGCTTAAGACATGCAAGGGCTCCTCGAGTCCTCGGTATGCGATAACGTTTTGACCTCCTAACTGATGGACGATTTAAGCAGGTAAATTCATACTATATAGTCTATGTTTACTGGCATTGTTATCAATGACGTCCACGGAATTTATGATTCCAGTTTTTCTATGTCGTGGGGATTAGAGTTTGATATTTATGGAAGTTGGTATTCCTAAACTTAAAAACAGATGAATAAGTTCTCTCTTCAGCTCAACCCACTTCAAATTCTCTCCGCATTTTGCATCCTAAAAGCCTACTTGGTTTAGGGTTGTGAGTGGAGTAAAAATATTTTAGGACCCAGGCCCAGCTCAGCAGGGAACAAGAAGAGGTGAGATGGGTGAGGATGCATGGGATGTCCATGGTGTCAGGGAGTAATAGTGGGCTGTCGAAAGGACGGCCAGGGGAGAGAGGGCTTTCAGGAGAATTGGGAAAAAGAGGAAAAGACACGCAAAGCAGGCCATGTTCCACCACTGCAGAGGGCACGGGGAAAAAGTAATCAGATAAATAGAAAGTATGGACGACTTTGAAGGAGGATGGATCTTCTTCTTCAGTTTTTCTCCTTCAACCTCTGAATAGGGAGTTTCAGTGAAGACTTTCTTTTTTTTAGTAAATTTATATTCAGGATCATCATTGTACGAAGAAATATGAGAGATCATGAAAAACTGTAAATAATAATATCAATAGTGAATTTCTTCTCCTCAAACACCCGTGGACGTAGGCGTTATGCCGAACCACGTAAACTCATGTATCCTCTTCTTTTATTTTCTCTATGCATGTTTTTCATTCACCCCTATGAATGTAAACACCAATACCATAGAGCCACATCGAATCACTGCCAGAAGTTCCTAACAACACCGATAGAGGCCCAAGTCGGTCCAATGGGCTGGGAAGGACTGTTTTTTCTCTTCCAGCCTGTTGTGCGATTTTTACATCAACAAGGGTAACCATAAACACCTATCCTAACAAATTTTTTATGCAGATCATCGAAACGTAAACTAAAGGCAAGTCTAGAAGATCAATAACCTGGTTTAGGTACCGCCTCGCAAGTATTTACAGAATAAAAAAATCAAATTGGGCAAGAAATCACTCACCGCATTCGATCCAAACCACCCACCAATTGATGACAATATAGAAGCAAAGTTTAGCCAAAGCATAACTAGCATCATATCAAATGGCACATCGCATATGCCACAGCCATATGAGTGGGGGAAAATGTTCTTTAAATAAAAGACAATAATCAAATTCCATACTTCAGAAAAATTTCTGGTAACATTTTGTACAAAAGCGGCTCCAAATCCTCTCTCTCATCCGTTTTTACACGTTAAAAACTCGTACACTAATTTTTATCTTCTCTGCAGCGGGCATCAGGTACGTTCACCACTGGGGGGGTCTCAACTTGCCCGTTTCTAGGTATATCCTCAAACTAACAATGTACAGTTTTAAGTACAAGCACCAATTTTTATTTTCAATCGGCTCCTATCTATATGAAAAGATAGAACGAGCCACTAGTAGATATAAGATGAAAAAGAAATAGAGAGGGCGCTCATACTATCCTCAGTTAGCTGTACAAGAACTCTGTTTCCTATGCCATCTGAGCAGGATGCGGATTCATAATGCTAATCCTCCTTTCTGCAAAAAGATTTAAGCAGCCAGTTAGAAAGTTTTTAACTAAAAATATCAGTTGCTCACCAATGCTCAAATCAATTGACAAGCAATGAACCTTTTAAAGATAACGGGTGAAGAAAAACTAAAGCATACAGATTATTTTATTCTCAACATGTATAAGTAAATAGCAGAATGAATTAATTAACAAAAATAGCAGAATAACAAAAATACCTCCAGCTGCAACAAGTTTCTCGACACGCGCAACTATATGCTTCCCATATGTATACTTCTTAAGAGCATTCAGATGGACCTTTATTCGGTTAAGTATCAGTTCAAGTTGCTGGTCATCACAAGTTTCCAACACTTTCTGTACAACATAATTTGCAAATTGATCTTTCATCATCACCTATCCACCAAGGAAGAAACCAAAAACCAAAAACCAAATAAGAAAAGAGGAAGGTGTTAGAAAAGTTGACATATGGCAAAAACCAAGTTCAAAAAAATCAGTGAGTAAAAAAGAACATAGTTTGCATACCGATAAAACCATACAAGGATGGAACCTTATGAATTGCAAAATACCAGAATCACTTTGTTTGGAAGAAGGAGAGAGAGAGAG